>BQKN01066249.1:302894-326178 GCA_022839385.1 Asparagus kiusianus
CTCTCTCTCTCTCTCTCTCTCTCTCTCTCTCTCTCTCTCTCTCTCTCCCTCTCCCTGCCCTGACAGAAGCGCCCGCGCACAAACACACACACACACTCTCTCTCTCACACGCATACAGAGAATTACAAGAGGTGGAGGCAGGGATACAATCTTCTTACATTAATGGTTCAAGAAAGGCTTGAAGCTTTTAGTGATATTTCTAAGTTTTGAGCGAACCATACTTCGACACATAGAAAAATGACTAATGTACCCCTTTCTCCTATTTCTTTCTACTTTCTTTATTCTCTCTCCCTCTTTCTTCCTGTCTTCGGGGATGAGGACCTGACTTGGGCTTGGGTTTCTGAAAGGTATACAAGCAATTGAAAAATGAAGAATTAAAAAGAACCTCAACATGATATGTTCCAGTGTCCCATATGTTTCTTACAGCTTGATGTTTGTGAAGTTTGCACTTTCGTTTGATCCATCAACCTCAATGGTTGATAACCTTAAAAGCCCAGTGTGATCCATTCCCATCTCATGTCCCTAGTTATAAATTTTGATAATTGACATATTTTAACACAAGTGATTCACCATATGCTTAAGATGTATTGTTAATAATTGAAACTCAATCTATTGATTCGAGCAAACTTGGGTCAACAATATGTGTATTCTGTTGCTTCTTGGAACAATGTTGGATGATGACAACTGGGGGATAAGGGCCCAAGAATCCAAATTATAATTGTAGCCTTTTGTGTTCTTTTTGGGGAAAATCTTGTTTATACTTGAAAAAAGTAACTGTTACGTACAGAATTAGTTGAGACCAAATTGGGTTAACAGTTAGCACTACATCGCTACACCATCACTTTGATATGTTTTGTGACACAAAATGGTTGGAATCACCACCAATTTTCTCAGTGTAAGAATATGTATATTTTACCATTAATATTGTTGCTCTTTTATGCTTACGTCTACGTTGATTTTGTTTATTTCTTATTGCTTGAAGCATATGCAACTTCACTGGTTTGATTATCCATTTATAACATTGCAGACTATAATCGGTCATGACAATGGAGGCATTGCGTTCTTTTGGAGTTGGTCCTATTGGAGCACATTTCTCCTGACATGGTATTTTAATGAGCTTACGTTTTGAGTTTGTACTAAGTCTTACTGTTGTCATCCTGTTAGTTGGATATACTCCATATAATGGTGGTCTCAACATCCTAATAAGAGACATGCTATATCTATGCATGATGCTTTTTGGTACTGTGAAAACGAGTTAGTCATTAAACATTCACACATTATCGCTTTTTTGTTATTGATGTTCCTTGAGTTTCTGAAACTTCTGTGTCAAACTTGAATGAAAAAGAGCGGGCACATGGCTGGAGATTCTGTTTCAAATAGCAAATCTTACACGGTTGGTTTACAGGATCATGATCCGATCCGCAAGGACCTAAACTTACCCGGATGTGGGGTTGGTGTGCACATGTCCATTATACATTCATAACCATTGAAATCTAAGTCTAAAACATGATGCTAATGTTTCTTGCTCGTTCTTGTGAACATACTATATGTGCATATCCATTAATCTATGTATCTGTGTTCTTATGTAGGATATCAGTGGGTACATAACCACAGATGGTTTATTACCATTTTAGTTTTTTTCCTTATTATTTTAGCTGGCGTATCTATTGCATTGCTGGTTTAGTTATATTGATTCATATTGGGTCTATTATCATTATCAAGGTTAATTTTATCTGTCTATGCAGGGCTGTGGTTCCTACTATTCAGGGTTATGAAGATGCTGGGGATTTCACTGTGAGAGAAAGGCTAAGGACTAGTATCCGTGCAAACTTGGTCTTTTATCTAATAGTGGGATCTATTGGCCTTTTTGGACTTATTCTGCTCATCATTATGCGCAGAGACTGGTGCGTTTTCATGCATTATATATATATATATATATGCGCGTTCGCACGCAAAAACATGCACACATATATACATACAAATATTTGTATTTATTTATGTATGTGTACTACTTCCTATTTGTTTTGGCATCATATGATGTAGTCCTGACCTTTTAAATTGATATTTATTTGTTATTATATAAGTTTATTCTCTTTGATTGATTACCGGATGATGATTGTAAAATTATACTATTGTTGTATGTAGACTATTTTGCTATATATACTTTAGTCAGTATTCAGTAGGCATTTAGCTATTATTATGCATCCTTGAATTTTGATAGGATGAGAACAGCTATGAAACTATGGTTGTATGTTTAGATTGTTGGTTCCTGGAGCCTAGATGAGCCACCACAATGGTGTTTACTTTTTATAAATTGTTGCATCGGATTGAAGGAGTCTCCATTGCGAATGGTAACCTAAAACAGTGTTCAATCAGTCTATGGGCTTAGCAATTGCCACTATCGACCTAAAAGTGGACCATGTTAGTGCAGTGGGCTTCACATTTCAAAAACATACTGAAATTTGTCTGATTTTGTAATATGCAAGGCCTAGCTTGGTGGAGCAATTACATGCTTGCTTCCTGGAGTATGATGTTTGACATGGTTGAATGGTCTATACCTAGTATTTAAATCCATGTATTTGGGGTTAGGAGCTGATTTGGATAGGTTTTAGAAGGTAACTATTATCCACTGTTTAGAAGTGTAGAAAGAAAGTAAGTGAAATCGATAAACGAGTGATGGTATTATTGTTGAATGAGAATATGGTATTGTCCAGAATCTCAGCAGTGAATATAGAGTAGGGGAAAAAACAATGGATGTTGAAAAAAAAAATAGAAGAGATGAGATACTTCTACACAGTAGACCTTGGTCCTTTATGACTACTCTTGTAGCTTCAATATCTTTAACCTTGATACATTTTATACACTACTAAAATAGTTGACTACTAAGTGATATCTACCCTATCACAACAAATATCTGAGTGATTATATAAGAAACCTTGACTATGGAATAGAGTACGACTAACTAAAGATGCTGTAAGTTGAAATAAAAATATGTTGTAATAAGTATTTTGAAGAGTCAGCTTGACAATCTTTCCTTATAATTTATTCCTTCTAAAAGCTAAAATCAAGGTCTTCTGGTTTGACTCAATAGTCAAAGTCGAAACTAATGATTCACTCTTTGAGGAAGAAGGCTAGATGGCAATACAATGGGTGTATCCACTAAAATAAACGCCAAACAGCCTGTGCATCAAGTGATTGCGCTATGATTAACTCGCATAATTCGTCTTGCTGCAGTTTTCTTGAATTCTCCATATTGGATTCCATGACCTAATGATGATGATAATTTAGTCCTGAATCCCTAATGATTGGTAGATGCGGCAGTAGTCATGTGTTATTGCAGAGAGCAGAGATGAATGATGAAACATTTAGGAACTCTGATTGTTTGAATTGTTTTTGATCTGAGATTGACAGGTATAATGGATAATGATGGAGAAGTTAGTTTAGCCTGCCATGGTTGCAATGACCATCTCAACTATTTGCAGTGTTTAACATGGTATTAGGCAGTCTCCTTTTTTTTTGGCATCTTTATCTTCCATCTTTATTAGTGTTTGGGGAGTTTTCTGGAGATTTTCTGGAAACAACAGGGGAGTGCATCTTGTTTAGAGCACAAATTTAAATGATGAGAGGGAAGATCAGGGCTATAAATTTTAGCTTTTAATAAATTATATACTTTGCCTAGAGTCTCCCCCTCCCCCCTCAAAAATAGCCATTTTCCCACCATCTTAGGAAAAGACCAAAGCAATTAGATGGAGACTTCCAACATAAAAATATGGATCACACGTTGAGGCGCTTGGGCTTGATTAAGATAATTATTGGTGATTAACATAATTATTGGTTGATATTAGCTATCACATGATCAGTCATTTGGGATGAGCAGTTACACAATGCTGCTTCTTACCTATATATAGGTAGAACGGATACAGGGTGCGGACACGGACACGGTCACGGAACATAGAAAATTTGTAAAATGCAGGGTACAAAGACACATCTATATGTGTAGATCAAATATTGAATTAAAATATCTATAACATTTGTATGTTTCTTTTATTATCTCTACCAATTAAAAATCAAGTTAAATGAAACTCAGAATAAGGGGTGAGCAGCCATTTGGGGGTGAGCAGTTATACAATGGTTGATATTTGCTATCACATGATTAGCCATTTGGGGTGAGCATTGTGTAACTGCTGCTTCTTACCTGCATCTAGGTTGCACGGATATGAGGTGCGGACACAGGACATAACAAATTTGTAAAATATAGGATACAAAGACACAGTTATATGTGTGTAGATCAAATATTGAATTAAAATATTTATAACATTTGTATGTTTCTTCTATTATCTCTACCAATTAAAAATCAAGTTAAATGAAACTCAGAATAAGATTTAACAACAAAAGTTGTGTGGTATAATACGGTGTGCATTTTTCAAATATTGAAGCAATGAGTTTTAGTTTTCGGGTCAAAAAACCGATGGTTTTGAACCTGAGATTACTAAAGAAACTAGTATAGGGTATAATTACTGGAAATTACATGTCCATAGTGTGTCCATAGAGAATCCGTGTCTGACATGGACATGGTACCTAAAACACTATGTCCGAGTAACCTAGTCCTGCATGAGTATCTACGTGGATTTACTCTGATGGTTAGCTAGATTGCTCCTAATTAGCAAAGAAAGAGATATTACACAAATTTTATATTCTTGGCATACGATTTTACCAAACGAGGAAGTAACTATACAAATTTATTGTTTATACTGTTTTAGAAGAAATATTCGGAAGCATGATGTTTTAGTGAATTTGATGCTATACTGTAGCCATACATTAGATTTAGGTTATATTCATAGCAAGAAAAGAAGTTGTGGCAGCAGAATGTTCTAGAAAAATTTGCGAAAGATCGATAGAGAAAAAAAGTAGGATAGAAAAACTTATGATTGACTTATCATAAGATAAAAAAAATTCTAAAAAGATATAAAAAACATTCCTTTTTGTATGACACTCAATTTTTTTCACTGTTATTCTATGAATTCTATGATAAAATTTGGACTTAAGTTCTGAAATTGTATTAAAAATTCTATAATCCTTTTCACTTTGTGAAACTGCTATATGTTGTTAGTTTCTTGGGTCATGTGAAATTTGTAAAAGATAAATCTTCTTCGTAAGCTTCTTACTTCGAGCAGTTGTCATTTCCATTCTAGTTTTATTATATCATGAAACAATAAATAATGTGGTTTAAAGTAATTCCTTAAATGTTAAATTTGTATACTGCAGGAGTGGGGGTATTGTGGGCTTGGCTATGGCTTGCTCGAATACCTTTGGGCTTGTCACTGGTGCATTCCTTCTTGGTTTCGGGTTGAGTGAAATCCCAAAGAGCATTTGGAAGAATGCGGATTGGATCAATCGTCAAAAGTTTCTTTCTCATAGGGTTGCAAAAATGGCTGTAAGCCTAGATGACGCTCACAAAGAATTGTCAAATGCTATTGTAGTAAGTACATAGTCAATGATCTTTCTTGGATTTCACTGCTTGGCATTCATATGTTGTTTCCTTTATTTTTCTTTAATTTTATATTTCATCTGTACTCTTTTGTAATGATTGGAACAGAGATGTCCTTGTTATATGATTTTTGAGAAAGATGCTAATATAATCACTATTTTATCGTTGCTGCAAAATGCAGTATATAGTGCAGTCTTTGAGCATCTTTGCCTTCCATGTTTTTATATTCTTAGCTAAGTTTATTAAGTATAGAATTTGGAGGTATTTCATTCAAAAAGTTGAGATATAAATGTAGCCTCTTAGAAATTCTCTGTGATGCGCATTAACTTCGTATGAATTCCCTATGTAAAAGTGATCAATCTTTTGGGTTAATATTTAATAGGGATTCTATGATCTACATCTTCTTTTATTTCACTATTTTAGTAAATTATAAATCCTAGTTAATAATAATTGTCAATTTTCGGTATATATTAACTATGAATCTTCCTTCCGCTCTTTTCCAGTAAAAATCATTTAGATTCTGATGATTCTCTTCATTTTTCTTTTTTGAAGTTATCCCTTCTTTAGTCAAAAATCATGCACCGGGAGACTTCATTCTTGATGTGCCTAGGAAAATCATAACTAATACAAAGAAACAAGGACTTTATGTTAATGTATGAGGGTAAGAATACCATCGGTTCCATGGTACATCTATGCATTTGTCAGTTGATTTTGATGGGCTATAAGAGATAATTAAATTGTTTTTTATTAATTAAATAGTTAAAGAGGAGGCATGCAGCATAGAACTTATTTTTGCGTTGTGTGTAGAATGTGCACAAGAGGTAGTTCTTAGTATCAGATAAATGTGATTTTTCACATGTAGGTGCTTACCAATTTGGATCTAGCATTAGATAGAAAATGCTAATTTGGATTTGGGAGGTTAGGTCAGTGTTATCGAGGCGCGCGTCTGGGGCGCGCCCCAGGCGCGAGGCGATGCAGCCAGCAACAAACGCGCCCTGTACCAGAGGTGGGGCGCTGCAGGCTCGTGAGGCACGCGCCTGGCGCGCCCATCGGGCGCACCGAATGGTTGCGCCTGGTGTGAGCTACTCCTAAAGCAGGTTTTAGGTTAAATGGTTTTCGGGTCTGCATGCTATCCTCAAATCCCCTTATGTTTTAGGGTTTAAAGTGGTTGCTCCTCTCCTAAATCTTCTTCACTCACTCCTTGACCCAACCTGCCGTCCGACGACGCTGCCTCCGTCGACCGCCGCCGCCAACTCCGTCGACCGCCGTCGCCTCAGGTTATTTTTTTCTTCAGTTTTTATCTTTTCTTGTTTTCTTTTTTTTTTCTTTTTGACTGTCTCACAGTGGCTTCTTTTTTTCTTTTTTTCTTGTTTTCTTCTCTTTTTTATAGTTTTCTTTTTTTCCAGTGGCTTCTTTTTTTTACTGTCTCACAGCCGCCTCCACATTGCCTTTTTTCAGGTTTCTTCTTTTTCAGTTTTTTCTCCGTTTTCCTTTTTTTTGGCTGTTTACATTATTGTTGCTATTTGCTAATTGTTACATACTTCTCTAATTAGCATGCTAACTAAAAAATTATGAACATGTAAATATTTAATTGATAATCACTTAATTGTTAATAACTTAATTATGAACATGTAAATTATGAACATGGCTAGACACTCTGTTATTTTGCTACCTGCTTATTTTGTTCCGTAGACTTTTGCTCATGTTGGATATTATCTTGCATTGTGATTTGTGAAAACTTATGAATTTCTCTATGTTATGCATGATAATTAAGACTCTTTTGTGATTTAGTAGGTGAAATTATATGTCTTAGACTTTTTATGTGATAATTTTTAAACATGTTGCTTAATGCTTCTTTGTCTTATGTTGGAAAATATTAGTTTGAGTTATGCGCCTCGTTATGCGCTTTGCACATGGTGCGCGTAAGGGACCTTTCGCCCCGCATTGCGCCTTGCGCCTCGATAACACTGGGTTAGGTTTTACATGTACCAGGCATATTTCTGGGCTACATTATGAACTAAATTCGTCGTATCATACTTAAGTGACCCGAGAGCTTGAGTCTTTATAATCTGGCAGCTGGCCTTGGTTAAATTTATGTCTTTTTTTGTGAGGTAAATGTTTAGATTTGATGCA
Source organism: Asparagus kiusianus (assembly GCA_022839385.1). NCBI lineage: Eukaryota > Viridiplantae > Streptophyta > Magnoliopsida > Asparagales > Asparagaceae > Asparagus > Asparagus kiusianus. The sequence goes on from BQKN01066249.1 coordinate 310,516, forward strand.
TTCCATTATGTATCAGGAGTTAGTAAAATAGAAATAAGTGGTGTCGAACTTGAAAGGTGGAATAATAGGAAGGATAGGATAGAAGTGGAGTGGAGAAGCAATAGAGTGTAGAAGTATGCATATTGTGGGATCGTGATTTTCTGCTCCGTTTATTATTAGACAAGGATATAGCATATGCTTCTCCATGCATACAAGTACAAATATATTACTCTGACACCCTTCATAGTTTATGCCTGTATTTGTAATACACCTGTCTAGAACTTTGTAAATTGTAATATTAGTTTCATTTAAAACTTTGATATGGAAAACACATGCACCTAATATCTGAATGATATTTCTGAACAAAAAAAATGCATTGAAGTAGTGAGACCTGAAATTTTTTTTTCACTTAGCGGATATATCTTAGCTCTCATTAACATTACCGAGCAAATTTTTATACTTGTTTGTTTACAAACTCTATTTTAACTTCATTAACTAATTATAATGAATTTTTATATTTTTCCTTCTTATGTGGTAGTGTGTATCCAATGTTGAAAAAAATGCACTATATGCTACTTCGATTACATAGCATAACAGTCCATCCACGCTACTTAGCACCTTAAGATACGTGCTCACACTATTTCAAAATAGTTTGCACTACGTTGCATGTCATTGTTGCATAGTGTGTTGGTCTGTTAAATAACCCGTCTTCCTCTGCTCAACTCTTAATTCTTCAAATTCTCTTTCATGGCCGTGATCCCTAGTTCATTTCCCCAGTGACAACTTCCTTTCCACTTTCTGTTGATGACAACATTGACAACCGCCATTTTCCTTCTTTTTCCCTGGCAAAAACATTGTGGGTGGCACTGTCCCACACACTGGTTGTGTGACGGCATATTGATGGGTTTTAGTAGTAAGTCTAGGGAGCCAAGTGTAACAATGGTTAACTAAACAACTCCACAGTTAAGTGTGCTTGGGCGAGAGTAGTACCAGCCTACCAAGATGGGTGACCTCCTGGGATGTTATAGCGTTGCACTCAGTGGGTCCTAGGGCCATCAGTGATGCTGCCAAGGAAGCCAGTTCCTCTTCCTCTTTTCGCCCTCTGTTGAGCTCATTTTCCACTACAGACTACCCAACCTGTTAAGTAATTTAGTTTGCTTTTATTGAAGTTAAGATTTTTGGTGAAAACTTTTTTGACTCTTTCACATTTTGGTTTCATGTTTCTATTAATTAAACTTATTGTGTGTATATTTTCAGTTGTCCTGTTGTGAGAAAAACTGGTCATATGTATTCATCTGATTTTTGGATCTCTGTGTTCAGTTAATTACTACATGTTCAGTTAATTACTACATTGCATTTTAACATTAAATTTATATTCTAAGTGCATATGCTTTTATTTTTCGTATATTCAATTGATTTGTTTCATTAGGTTGCTCAAGCCACATCCAAGCAGATGTCAAAGCGTGATCCTTTGAGGCCTTACATGGACGTTATTGATGATATGGTACTTCAAATGGTACTGCCCATTCCGCAAATTCATTGGGCTGCTTATAAAAGTAACTGCTATGTAGAAACTTTTAATGTTCTTATTTTATATGTTAACTTTAAAACTTTTTTTTCCTTCTTAGTTTCGGGAAGATCCATCTTTTAAACCATCAGGTGGGAGACTGGGAGAAAATGATATGGATTATGATACAGATGACAAATCTATGGCTGAGCTTAGACGGCAGCTCAGGAGAGCTCGGGAGGAGTATTATCGTTACAAAAGGTAAGTGGATGACAGGTTATGCCTATGCTTATTTTAGTGCTATGTAATTCCATCAATCATTGTCATCATCTTAGCGATTTCCCATCAAGATTGGTCAGATAAGACTATAAGAGCACGGGATCCAGGAATGTCAACTGCGTGTAGCTGTATACCTGAATCTAACCCAAGAAGGTGGTGCCAATGGAAGTATGGCTAATACAGGGCTTCAACCCTAAAAACCCGTAGGCCGGGTTGAAGCTTATCAGGTGGAGGTAATCTGCCAAATAAGTTACAAGCTAGGAGCATTTCTCCAAACTTTTCTAGACTAAGATTCTGAAAGTGGGGAAGATGTTGTTTTTGTTGTAGGGTATTGCATTCAGACCTATAACAACATCAGCATTAGGAGCCAAATACTTTGAAGATTTCCCGTGAAGGCTATTTGCATTTAATACATTTGTATAACAGATATAGATGCATTACGTCCTGCAAATATACATGCATGTGTGGTGTACTTTTGCATGTATATGTATTATGTAATGTGTATGAATATGACTGTGTGTACTACTTTAGCATATGTATCATGTGTTATTATCCTTGTCTTACTCCTATGTCTTAGCTATCTGTGTGTATATATGCCTCAAGATTCATGTATATGGTTTCATATGTATGTATGCACGTATCAACAGAATGTGTTCACGTTCATGAATATGCAGGCTACAGTATAGATCTAAAATATATCTTTAAAGTTTGACTATGTGGTGTATTAAAATATTTTGCAGTGAATATATGACTTATGTCCTGGAGGCCCTTCAGCTGGAAGATACTGTGAAGAACTATGAGCGACGTGATTCAACTGGATGGTTAGTTCCGTCTTTTCCATACTTTTATCGCCTAATTATGTTTGTCTTCTTAAATACCTTGGAGATATCTCTGGAGATCCTTAGCAAATAGTCGATTGATGATAGAAAACTTCTTTAATTCATATGTCTCATCGCTTCACTCGGTATGTCTTTCCTCATTTTACGATAGCAAGATTATCAGGGTTTTTCATCAATAAATGAAAAGAAAGCTTGCATATTCTAGGCCATGAGAGCATCCCAGATAGGAGCAGAAAACTCATTGAAAGAATAAGTGATCAAGGGACTCTACCTGTTTCAGACATAAGTAGCAGTAATTAGTGTTAATAATCTGAATGTGGAACTTCAATTGCTTTCTATTGTATCTAAACTTCAATTTACTTTTGTTGCCAATACAAAACATTTAGTAAAAACTGGATGTGTCACAGGAACTAAAAGAAGAAACAGAGATTAGTGCAACTGGAATTGATATTTTAATAAGATATCAATGATACTGGAGTAGTTTATAACTGGAGGGGCAAGATTTGATGCTTTGTTCAGCACAATGGTGTCAGCTAAAATGCTGAATTTAATTGTTATTTTGAATAGTGAACATGAGAACTACCCTTGACACAAACATATTGAACATGTATTCACTACTTTCATCAGATCATGAGTACATGAAATAGTGTTCTGGATTTTGTAATTTTCGTGAAGCAAGATGTTCAAAGTTCTCATGGAAGGGCAGAAGAATTGTGGTTAAGTATAAACATTTCAACTGTTACTGTGAAGTTGAACCAAACTCAGGAACTGGTAAAATAGAATTTCCCCCCCTTAGAAACCACCTTTAAAATAGGTAATTCTACTGAAATTACCTTTGAATTTCAATTTATCCACAAATCACATTTAAAATGGGTTTTGTTGTAATCAACCACATCTCATTAAATTTTTTTGCTAAAAATCCAAAAATAGCCTTGAAAACTCACATTCAAAGCACACAACTCATTTTCTTAATATTTAGGTCTAGTTAGGATACATATCATGTATCTTTAACATGAGTTTTTTTAAGGTTATTTTTGGTTTCTTAGAGAAAATTTGAACGGAAGGTGGTTGGTTGCGACACGAAACCACAAAAACCACTTCAAAAGTCAGTTTATGTATAAATTGAAATACAAAGGTGATTCTTTTAGAATTGCCCTACTTTTAAGATGGTTTCTATGAATAAACCCATTAAAATATCGTGCTTGTACCTTGTTATGTAACCATAGACCCAAGGATTTTAGTAGTTTAGTTGATGGATTGTGGATAGACAATATATGTAAAGCAATCTTAATACTTTATATTTGGCTAGATTACCATATTGGCCTATAAAGTGATACTCCCATCAATAAGGCCTAAATTGATGCATGCGATGACAAAACTTGGAAAGAGACACACTTGACCAACAAGGCATTCTAGTTAAGGTTCTGGTATGACGATAAAACTAATGCCTTTTCTAATATACCCCTGACACTTACAAATTTACCCTCCATATTTAGATATTTGTACCAAAAAAGACCAAACTTCCCCGGCCCCTAACCATCTCGTCCATCCTCCTTTCCTTCCTTCCCCACTCCCTCTTCCCTTTCCTCTTCCTAAGTTCCTCACCTTCATGTCCTTCTCTCCCTCATTCTCCAATCTATCTTACCCCTCTTATCAACTTCTCTCTCCTCTCTCCCCCTCGTTTTCTCCCTCCATATCTGCCTCCTACGACAACAACAACAACAATAACAACTAAGCCTTTTTTATCCCAAATGTTTGGAGCCGGCTACATGAATCCTATTTTTCCATTCTATTTTGTTATGAGCCATCTCATCCGTTAAGTTAGTCCTAACCATATCCTTCTTAATTTCTTCTAACCAAGTCATTCTAGGTCTACCTCTAGATCTCCTAGCCCCATTAACTCTGATATTATCGCTTTTCCTAATCGGTGCATTGAGGGGTCTCTATTGGATATGTCCAAACCATCTTAATTTATTCTTTCTCATTTTATCCTCAGTAGAAGCAACCTCTAATTTGCTACGGATGCACTCATTTCTTATCCTATCTTTTAATGTATACCTATAAGACTATCACAACATTCTCATTTCTGCTACACATTTTTTAAACATGCTTTTTAATTGCCCAACACTTTGGCCCATAAAGCATAGTTGGTCTTATAACCGTCTTATAGAATTTTCCATTTAGTTTCATTAGTATTCTACGTTCAAATAAGACTCTTGAAGCACTCCTCCATTTTAACCATCCCGATTTGATTCGATGCACAACATCGTCTTCTATCTCACCATCATGCCTAATGATCCTAAATAGCGAAAATGATTAGTTTTAGGTATTTTTTGGTCATCAATATGTACCATAGCCCCATCCAAAAAAAAAAAAAAAACCTAAAACATTTACTAAAAGCAAGGAAGGGAGTGGAAGGGGAGGAGGAAAATGATGGGAGAGAGAGGAGAGAGATGTTGTGAGATGAGTAAGGTTGAAGGAGGCAGAAGAGGGTGTGGGGAGGAGCAATTGGAGATGGTGGGTAGAGACAAGTGTTTTTTTTTTTTTTTTGGGGGGGGGGGGGTCAAATATTTGAATTTGGAAGATAAAGCTGCAAGCGTCGGAGATTTGAAGGTATATATGCAAAAAAAATTGATTTTGCGACTCAAATCAAAACTCAGGTGACTATAATATGACTTGTTGGTTACATGTGTCACTTTTTAGGTCTTATTGTTACCGGTGTCAGTTTTTAAGCCTTATTGGTAAATGTGTGTCACTTTATAGGCAAATGTGGTAATTTAGTCCTTTATATTTTAGACATGCCCAACAGTCTAAACACAAAATGAACTTAAGATAGAAATCTTTTTTCATCACATGCCTTTCTATTAGGATGGAAACAGTCCAACAGAAACGAAAGCCAAAAGGTAAAAGGTAAGAGACTAGCCAAAATTGAAATTATACAAGATACCGAAATCAAAAGTTTTAGTTCATACAGAAATGGCCAACAACATGTTTTTAGTATAAGACTCAGTGTGTCTATGCTTTGTGGTTCAAAATTCAATCTTACACCTTCGAACCAAGGGGAGATGATCAAATGTAGTCCCAATGCTGACAAAAGAGTTCCACAAATCAAACTTGAGCATGTGTCCTCCTTGGTTAAAAAATAGTTTAATGGCATCGATGTTTGAGAACTTGTACATACTAGCATGCCTCCCAATTTTTTTGGCTTAACATTAAATAAAATTACTTATTTTCCAGAAGAATCGCTTGAAATCTGTGGTATCATATCTAGTTACTTACATATCTGTGCAATGGTATTTATTTCCTGATTCTAGATCCTTGATATACTTATAAGATATATCCATGAAAATTTTATACAGGAAATATGTTTCAAGTTTTAGAAGAAGCCGCACGGGGACACTAGGATCTTTTCTTGAGACAACAGGTAAGCACCTGATCTATTTCTCTGTTTAAACCCATTAATTTTACTTAAGGCAATTCTGATGCTCTCTATTATTGTGAAAATCTGGAGATTATAGATTTTGTCTCTTCTATCCTCCAATGAAAAGCCAATGCTTAAGATGTTTCTCTTACAGAGTTTTTGTGGCGCTGTGTACTTAAGAAGCAACTGGAGAAGGCCTATGCTGTGTTGCTTGGTTGCATGTCAGTTGCAATTCTTTTAGCTGAAGCCACTCTCTTACCAAGTGGAGTTGATTTATCCCTCTTTTCTATTCTTATTAAAGCAGTCGGCAAGCAAGAGATGCTTGTCCAGGTAAATGTTTGAATGTCTAGTTTCTTTTGCCCATTTGCTATGTATTCCTTGTGTTTGAGTAAGTTATTTAGTTGAGGCACACTACTTATTATATTTTTCCAGAAAGGATTTGTCATGTCAGTGGCCAAAATATTCTATTAATTTCATAGTAACATTTGAAATCTCAATATGTTCAAATCTAAGTTACCATGACACCTCGTTTGGGCTCCCGTACCCGTGTCTGACACTTCATGTATCTGTGTCCGACTCTGACACTCCTTGGATACTCATTGATGCATACATCTATTTAGACTTTTCCTCAATTGTTTAATACATGTTTTAGTTTAAAGCACTTTTTATATCCTTCGTGGACGTATGTCTTACACTTCACATTGACATTCCCAATTCAGAAGTATGGTTTTAAAGGATCGTTTAGTTATCTAGTTAAGAAACGGGCGGTTTTCAATTTATAATCTACTTACATGAAAGGAACATAAAAATGTTATAGGAATTTAGTTCTTCATAACATGTGAATGAAAAAAATAAATCAATCATATGTAAAATTATTAATTTCAACATGTATATAAATAGCCGTGTTTTCGTATCTCACCTCTTACAAATTTGCCATGTTCCGCACTCATATCTGTGCAACATAGTCCCAAATTAACGCCTCAAACCTTTTAGGTGGAGTAAAAATCCACCTCTGGCTGGTCTCTGTTTACCAAATTGAACATGCTGGTATTCTCTAATTTGGGCTGAATCACATTAGATAATTAGAACTTATACTTTAAAAAATCCGAAAGGATAAGCTGTTCAGTTGTGGACTAAAAATGTATATCAAGGTCTAAGGTAACTTAAACTTTGCTTCATGTGTGTGCGGAAGTTCTTCCAGCTGAATTTGACTGGAAAGGAAATCCTCTTGAAACCTGGTGGCTGGTGCTCTAGGATAATTTAGAAAAACAATATGCTACAAGTGTAGGTTGTTGGCTTTGGCTAATAGTGTATATCAAACCAACTTAAGTATTTTAACACATTAAACAGAAACTGGTTATTGAAAGTACTGGAGTGGTGAGGTTTTGACTTGAAAACTGTTTTAGGTGTTAATATGAAGTATTACGTTTTCAGATGTTATATTGAAATAGGAGTGGTTTATGGGCTGATATGGAAACACTTCCCGAAAATTCAGTAAACTATTTTAGAAGTTTTGTATTGTAAAAAAAAAAGGCTTTGAGGTGTCATTTGTTTCACTGTGCTACTTGAATAAAAATATTTTATTTTTGATTATTGCATTGTCAAAACACTTTCTAAATAACTTCTTGTGGACAAATCCATTCATTGAGGCCTTATCTATTGGATATGCCATGGTGCATTTTAAAAAGTAGAATTATTTGAGCATTAAAATCTCTGTATGTATCTGCACAGCTTCTAAGAAAAAGATGCCTGCACATGGCATTTGCATAATTGTTAGAACAATGGCTTCTTGGTTTATGAACATGTTAACGATGATGCCATGCGACTCTTTGATGCTGGCATTATGAATCCCCTTTCGACAATCATTGCTGCCAAGGGAAGCATATTAGATGACAAATTGTCTTGCTTAGTTTCTTATGTTGAAGCATTCTTTTATTTCAAGAAGAATTATGCAAGACTTTAACTTTGTTTGGCTTGTCACATATTCTCTGGTTTTAGAAATCAGATAAGGCTTATCTGCTAATGTGATAGAGCAGACTACTTCAAGTGCATAATCCATTTACTGTTCGCCAAAAAAATCTTCTTCATCCAAGCTCTTTCCTGAATTATGGGGCCGGCTATGGAGCATAGTTCCAAAATCGAAAGGCTTCATGGAAAACATTGACTAACTTTTTGCTGTATATGCATTCTATGGACTCGTTTGTCAACTTAAGATCAATCTTCAGTGCAACATTCCTGGCCAAGGAAAGAATAAGATGAAAGAGGGTTGTAACATGGAAACCTGAGGGTGATAGGCCTGCACAGCGTACTTTATTGATCATGCAATTTGAGATCTGCAACCTAGGGGCCCTACATCCTAGAAAATCCTTTTTTTTTGAGCATAGTGAGATATGGTTAAATATCTCTTCTTTTGCTGTAAATCTTATAATTTTTTGTAACTTGACTATGTAGATTCATTGTCCATTCAGTTTTTAATTCATTTTAATAATGTTTTTACAGGTAGCTGCATTTTCTCCTCTGATGTACATGTGTATCTGTACTTATTATTCCTTATTCAAGATTGGAATGCTTATGTTTTATTCATTAACACCGAGACAAACAAGTTCAGTGAGCCTGCTTATGATTTGCTCGTAAGTTTTCATGTATATCTTATATGTAGTCTTATCAAATGATTTTGGACGTTATTTGACTGACAACTTTATTCTTACATGTTCTCCAGAATGGTTGCACGTTATGCACCTCCCATTTCTTATAATTTTCTTAATCTCATTCGTCTTGGCGGCGATGCGAAAACTATGTTTGAAAAGGTAATTATTTGCATCTCTTCCTTTTGTATGCCTTGTTTTGGTTTATTGTGGTAGTATTTGTGTTTGTGTGTTTTTTTCTTTCTTTCTTTCCCCCCCCTTTTTTTTTTTTGACTTTTTATGATATATGACACCCAAAACTTATTTGTTTCTATAATTAGATCCCCAAGTCTTTGTAATTTCTAAATAAGACCCCCAATACCTTTAAGTGTTTTCGAATAGGACCCATGAAGAGTTTTTATCCAAATATTTTACCTAAGCATGGTTAAGTCTTAAACATATAGAGTAAATTACAATAATGGCCATCAAGAACCTAACCCACTCTTCCTCTAGGTTTGTTTCTCAATTCCTGTGTCTAAGTTTAGACCATTTTGTAAGTAACCCAATATTTTATATATTTTTTAATTGAGTCCTCAACTTTCGTTACGTCTTCTTTCTTAGACCATGGCCATGAGCATTTGAAGCACAGTCAATCAAGTGAACCAAAACATATGGGAGTTCGAGGGAAATTAGGGAGTTCTCCAATAAAACATTATAATATGACAACAAAACCTTATAATATGACAACAAAACCCACTTGGACTGTTGAGCTTTCACGGCCATTGGCTAGGAAAGAAGAAGAAATAAAAAGTTGAGGGCTGATTTCCCAAAATAAAAATCATAGGGGTTACTCCAAAAAAGGGCCTATAACTTCAGGGTTGACTAGACTTTGAACTCTAGGATTGGAGGTAGTCCTAAAAGAACTAGGTTGGAAGCAATTAATAATAAGGTAATATTTAACAAAGATGACCCATAATAGAACCGCATGGAAGAATATGATTCATGTAGTTGATGCTAAAAAATATAGGACAAGCGATTGGTTTCATTGTTGTAAATGGGCACATTCGTTCTTGGACACAAATATTCCAAAAAATACTATTTCCATTCTTACCAGAGGAGACAGATGGATAACGAAATATATTTATTGTTATTCCTTATGTTTTCTGTTTCTTATCATAATCCTTATTTGTTTACTTTTAGACCACTGGATATGCCCCCATGTGAGCTCTGTTGTTACAGTACACCTTTCCATTTTGACTGCCAAACATTGTAATGTTTGTTCATGCTCTCTAATGTTAGACAAATATGAATGAGCTTTCTCTTGTCGCTTCTCAAATTAATTTCCTGATTTGTTCTTTGTTTGTAGTTGTACTTACTGTTACTTTGGCCCTTTTCCTTTTCATCCAAGGGTATTCAAATAAGTAGAATATGGGTGCCAAAAATGTTGGCTTTATGTTTGACTTATAGTTGCCACTTTGCAAAATGCGGTATATTCTGTCATTTGATTTATCCCTTGATCATTTTTTCCCCTTCTTCTTTAATGTGTGTATCAATGTGATTAGTTTTGGAAAATATTCTTGCTTGAATTATACTTTTCATTTTTGCAGAGGATGGGGAATATTGATGATGCTGTCCCTTTCTTTGGGAAAGGATTTAATAAAATCTACCCCCTTATTATGGTTATTTACACTGTTCTCGTTGCCAGCAATTTCTTTGATCGAGTGATAAATTTCTTTGGAAGCTGGAAATGGTTCAGATTTCAGAATGAGGAAGAGGATATGAATGGGTTTGATCCCTCTGGACTCATTATTCTGCAGAAAGGCAAGTTCAGCAATTACCAGTCTACGTCTCTCCCTGTGTTTGTATTTTTAAATATGTTGTTTTCCTAACCTCTTATCTTGTTGAGTTATTTAATTTTCTTTTATTTTGATATTATGAATGTGGATAGAAGTTGCTCCTATGTCATTTTCTAAGTGCTACAACGTTTTCTATATTTTCAGAAAGATCTTGGCTGGAGCAAGGTTGTAAAGTTGGGGAACAAGTCATACCATTGGCGCGGAATTTTAACAGTACGAATGTGGATTTGGAGTCTGGCAATGTACCTCAGGCGAGTTACATGATTTATATGAATATATCAACACTTAAAAGTCATATTTAACCTTGCTTGCTCTTCTTTGCTTTGTGGATGCAAGTGATGTTGACATGTTTCCTTCTGATTTCTTGTACCTGTTTCATCATAACAATATTAAAAGAGGCATGGAATTGGACAAACACGACTCATGACGTGACACACTATACTTCATTTCCTTAGAAAGCAGGACACGGGGATACTTCAGCATGGCATTGTAATCTATACTACATATTAAGAAAAACCTCCCTTTTGGTTTGTGGCTTGCGTTTTCTAAATTCCATTAGTGTCCTTTCCACTTGGAGGAAACTATGGAAATGCCCTAACAGTTGAAAAAATTAAATGAAACACGCAATACTCTTATTTTTGGGAGCACTTGTGAAAATGTTCTATATATTCCATCAAAATTTGAACTTTGATCCATTTGACTGCATTTTCACTAAAGGAAGAAAGAAATACCAAAACAAATTAAGTTTCTACACTAGAGAACATTGATGATATTTCAGTTCGAGTTTTTCACTTTATTTAGTCTCTGTGATTAGTTTATTCTTTGTAGTAAAAAAATATGATTATGCTTTTTAGTATATTTTTATTGTAGAATATCTCTATTACTATTCTATTTGTGTCTTTCGTGATTGTATATTTTGGCTTTGCTCCTGCTTTCAGGATATGGCATCCAAGGATGAAGTAACCGGGACTCCATCCAAAACTCACAAAGAAGAAAGCCGAAGATATGGTTCCCATAGGGAAACCTTAGCAAACAAATATGCAGCTATACGAGAACAGCAAGTAAGAGATCTAACTTCCACCTCATTAGCCAAAGAAAAAGTTACTTCAACAGCTTCAGTCTCTTTGCTCGACACTAGTGGCTCCCAAAACCAGTTAGTTGGCAATTCAAGCGTCTCTTCTTCAGGCATCTCATCTACTTGGGCGTCTATGAAATCTGGATTTCAAAATTTCAAGGCCAATGTTGGGGCAAAGAAGTTTCTTCCTCTAAAACAGCTTCAAGAAGCTACTTCATTTCACACTCGCATCTCTTCTTCTGAGTCCCTTGATGAAATATTTCAGAGATTGAAACAAAAACCGAGCAGAGATCATAGCGGAAATCATGCCTATAATGATAGCGATGATGATATTTGATTTTATTGGACAGAGATCTAATACTCCATATTCAGGATTTTGAGAAATTAGCAAAGTGTACAGTTCGTGTGGTCCCCAGAATTTTTCACAGTGCATCTCCTAAGGACTGCAAGGGGATCTGAAAGCATACATTAGAGCTAAAAATGCATGTGTTAATAGGTGTTACGGCATAGAGAAACAACAGCTGAATAGAGAGATATGGTGATGTTTTGTTTATTCACTTAAGGTTGTGACCATATTTCTGGTTATTGTTGACTTATGTCTCACTTTGCTGGGATTGGACTAGAAATCTTAATTAAGGTATACGAAAGATAGTTGTAAGCTACTTATGTTGTATGAACAATTCAAGATAATGGAATGAACGCTGATGCACTTGCACTTTTGGTAATTGGTAAGGGGAGGAGACGTCTGCGTCAATTAAGGTTATGAATTTTCATATAGTCTTTATCTTGTGGTAAGGGAGCATGTTTAAATGGTTTTCAATTATACTGCTTGCAATGTATATTAGAAAAATAGCAATATTTTGCCGGTAGATTATTCTTACTTTATTGGCATTCCTAAACTAAACCAGTTAAGTGACTTCCACATATTATTCCTAATAGTGACATGCTGTTACAGTATATGGATTGTTGTTGATTATTCATTACCTGATCTGTTACTGACATCAACATTTTTATTTTTGGAGGTTTAGCTAGGATTTTGCGAGTTGAGTTGGTGCATGAAAAACTTGTCTTGGTGGAACCTGACAATTTAGTCCCAATTTTCATCTAATTTTACATATGTTGGTAAGTGACCTTTAAGCGAATGTAGTTAAATGTCAATGCATCTCACAAGAATCTCTCTAAACTTCAAAAATTTCCATTGACTCTCGTGAAAGTGTTAATGGATCAACACACTAGTCTGAAAAAACTGGGGGTTGGTGGTGGGTGGGGGGGTGGGGGGGTGTGGCAGTTTGGAAGTGGTGGCCGTCACTATTGTATAGGTCGTGTGGTAGAAGGAAATGAGTGAGAATGAAATGCTCATTCCCACTTCTCTTTCATACATACCGAATGTATCATTCTTTTGGAAGGCTAGAATGCTCATTTCCGCTTCTCTTTCATTCCCATATTTTGTGGGAGTGGATATTCCAAATCAGTTAGTAGGGCATTTCCACTTTAAGTTTGAATGAAAAAATTAAAATTAATATACATGTCAAATATTTTCAAATTGTTTATTAACTATCCATACTAAAAATAAAAACAAAAGTTCATTCCCACTTTGTCATCTAATCACATCCAAACATGAAAATAAAAATAAGTATTCCATTCTCACGCTCACTCCATTCCATCCTCACTTGACTTGATTTTTGCATACCAAATGAGCGGTCATGCTTCCATAGGAAAATTTGAAAATTTGAAAGTCTACATAGAGGCATCTTAAAATTCACGGGGGTTGGTGGGAAGGTCAAACGAGTTTCATGCTTGGAACCCTCCCAAATTTGAAGTAAGTTTTGTTGGACCCTAAGGTCGCTATGAAAGAACTATGGTGGGGGGGGGGGGGGGGGGGGAAGAATAGGGTTTATGCTAATCTAATCCGATTTAAATATCAATTAAAACTTACTAACAAATATCCTAGCAAATATGATACGTAACAAGATAACTATGCAAGGATATGAAACTAACACACGGGTGAAACAAGATATAAACAATATAGTGGATGAAATAAACAATGACAGAGTGGCAATAAAGATGTTCACAAATATAAGTGCGTCAAGCCAAACTCAAATAAGCAATATGATCACGGAGTTCGGACCTCCCGTCCTACGTCTCCGCTCCCCACTCCCGGGGAGAATTCCACTATCACACCGGTTTTTCAACGATCACCCGAAAACGTTTGCACCACACAATATCGGTTTTCAACGCTCACCGATCAACGTTCACAATCACAATGTAACTACACTAACTATCACCTCAAGTGTTGGTCCTCACGTATCAGCTCTCTCAAGTGCTCGGAATTATCACCTCTCACTAGGCCACCGACGCCACTCCTCTCGGTATCGACTCCGTCCTCACCACACACTCCTCTTGGTGTACTAGTGTATTACAAAGTGTTCCTCAAAATTAATGTTCACAAATACAAATAAATTTGTTCTCTACAATAGATGAGAACACAATGTAAGCTCACACTCTAAGTCACACAATCCCACAACCCAAATTATACTAAGTATGAAAATACTATAAGCTCAATGGTTGTGTGTGTACAAAGAGATAAATAAAATTAACTAAACTCAATATAAACACTAGCTTAATAAAATGATAATCAAACAATAAAATGTAAAGCTAGATTGAGTTTAGAAAACTTCTCCAATAAATGACAAGAGTGAGAGAGAGATGATTTGAAGCTCAAACACCAAAGATTATCTCCTCAAGCCCTTGTGAAATTATCTTCACAAACAAAACTCTTAAACAAGGCTTAAACACCTTTAAACAAACTCAAAACAAACTTTAAACCCTTGTTAAACTTTCTTAAAACATTCTCTTAGTTAGTTTGAACTGAGGATATGTGGGGGTATTTATAGGAACCCCAAAGCCAAGAGAAAACAAGACAAAAAGACCAAAAACCCAAAAACAATACAGTCTGAAAATATAGCCGTTACAGTGTTATGAGTCGACTCGTACTTTTCATGAGTTGACTCATAAGTAGCCGTTACAGGCTAAAAACCAACTTATGGATCGACTCATAAAATTCATGAGTCGACTCATCATGCATGGGTCAACTCATGAATTCATGGGTCAACTCAGCAGAAACAAAACTAGTTTTCCAGCACACTTCATGAGTCGACTTATGACAGGCATGAGTCGACTCAACCTGATGGGTCGACTCATGATATCATGAGTCGACTCGTCAGAACCAAAATGTAAAGTACACAACAGTTTATGAGTCGACTCAACACTGTTCATGAGTCGACTCATGACATGCACACAGCCTGTTTTAAACAGTACATGTCAACATAAAACATGGTTTAAAAATATCAAATAAATTCAGAAAAATGTAAAACTTTGGAAAATGATTGTAGACATGATAATAAATATGCTACATAAACTGGTTATCAAAAAGGACTTCCCAAATGTAAAAGATCATCATTTTGTAAGGAGGTCCAAAACATAGAAATGTAAACATATGAATTTTGACATTTTGCCTAAACCATATTTTGAAACTTTACAAAATGATTTTATAGACTTAAAAAAAGATGTAAACTATTGTTATGAAGTCTATAAACAATGAATGTAGTATTTTATCAAAATACACATATAATGCACTAAAACATGATTTCATTGAACTAAATAAAATTGATATTGATGAAATCATATATATGCATATAAGTATGAAACAAAAATATGTTTTCTAATTATATTAAATTGTTTCATATTAAAACTTGAAAACTATCAAACCAAAACATATATGTATATATATAACTATATATATATAAAACCAAAACGTGTATGTGTGTATATGATTGAGCTTAAAGTATTAACACACATAACATAAACTCCTAAACTAAATTACCCAAGCTTGATGAAGGTCTTCAATGAGCTCAACTTGGTACACTTGCGGATGAAGCTTGAACTTGGATCTTCAACTTAAATTTGCATAGCTTCAACCACTATTCCACCAATCCCCATTTGATATGATCGTTATGACGCAATCCATCCATCCTCTAACACGTTGTTTGTCTAGAATAAATAAAAATACACAAATACTAGACA
>BQKN01066250.1:0-16333 GCA_022839385.1 Asparagus kiusianus
CGACCCCTGTAGCCAGCCGCGCGACCACGTCCATCACCGCCTGCACCGCCGCAGTCCACCCTCAGCGACCCCTGACCCCTCCGTCCTCTCCCCTCCCCCGTGCTGCCATCACCGCCCCAGGCCGCGCTCCGACCACCCCTCTCCCTCCGACGAACGCCCAGGCCGCCGCCTAACATCATCCTCTTCTTCTTCGTTCTCTCTCAAAGCTCTGACCCACTCCCCTCCCCTTCGTCGCCCTCTCCCTGACTGTCGCCGCCAGCCCTTCTACTGCCGCGAACACTCCCGTCGGCTAAGCTCCACCGCAACCCCACAGCCCCTGTAGCCACCCGCTGTCCAGATCCACGCCGGCTTGCTGTCGAACCGTCGTCGTCACCGCCTTCAAAGCCGAGCTCGACCGGCAGCCCCAGATGTTCAGATCCGTCGTACCGCATCCGCAACGGCACTGCTGCTCGTCATCAGGCCCTTGGCCTCGTAGGCAAGATCCCGCATCACCTCATTACCATTACAATTTCTATATATGTTATTTATTATATATGTTGTTTAGATTATGATATTATGCGTGGGATAATGATGAATGTTGTTAAGTATTATTGTGGTAGATTACTTGTGAAATGATGAATATAAAATGACAAGCTTGCATTTTGAAAGCTAGCTAAATTTTAAGAGTTGTTATCGAAAAAGAAAATTAGAATAATTAAAAAGAAAAGATAAAACAGTTACTGTTCATATGGAATAATATATAATAATAATAATATATTTAAAAGGTTATTTTTGAATAATTTATGAGAAATAAATTAAAAGGATTTATTTTGGAATTAATTAATTTATGAGCATGATGATTGGAAATTTCGATATTTCATGTTTATTTATTTGATAGTTGTAGTTCCATCTTGCAATGTTATTAGTAGTTGTTCACGTTTACTGTTCATGATTCATAACACTTTTACATAGTATTCATTACATTTATACCCTGTTATAGTTGAGAATCGCGTGTATTACTTGACCATAGTGACCCGTGAGATATGAGTTGTTGACTTGGACTTGGGATGGGAGAGTCTTGGTTCATGTTATCGGATGTGTTTGATGTTTATTACCAGGCTCAATTAACATTGCTCATAACTTTGAGGAGCAAGAATTTAAAGGCATAAATGAGATTTGGGTGAAGCTCATGGTAATTATTTATTATACTGCTTATTTTGTTTACAATTCACAATGATTATTCTTATAGTATAATATTTTAGCCGTCATGTAACTTGCAGGATCATTATTGTCTTGAGGACAACCCAGAGTCTTGGGATTATGTTATCCCTAAAATAGCCAAGCTTATTCGTGGTTGGAAGAGTGCTCTTAAAAAAGATATTTTACAAAAATATCTACTGATTGGAAGAGGATCTATGAGCTTGATAAGAGAGTTTATCCATTTAATTGGATGACTCTCATTATCGAGTGGGAGGGTGAGAAGAAGGTGGATTATTTTTAATTTAAGATATTATCATGACATTATTTTTCATTTATATATAATCATCGCACATACTAATAAAGTACTTTATTTTGTAGAAAATATGTGAGACAGCATCGGTGACTCGCAAAATGAAGATATACGATCACTTCTTAGGATCTACTCCTTATGCTCGGATTGAGCATAAGTATTTGAGTGAAAACCCGGTATGATCATATTATTAAAACTGATATCATGTGATTAGTTTTATACATTTACTTTGAAATTTAATATATCACAGGACGCTTTGACTATGCCCCCGGCTCTTCTTGCTAGAAGAGCTTATACACCGCCCCAGGGCTATGAAAATGTAGAGGGAAATGACAAAAAAGTGGAGAAAATTAATGAATTGGTCGTAAGTATAATATTAATTTTAGATTTGTATATACTTAATGATTTCTCATCAAAGTTTCTAACTTTTATGATATATGATATACAGGCGGCGGTGGAAGCTTCTCAAAACGAGGTCTTGACCCGTGTCAGTCAGTCCCAGGGTACAGAGGACACTCCTGTAGAGCCTAACCGCATGACCAGAGACGAGTGGATGGAAGTCGTCGACGGAGCTTACGGTTTACAACCAAGAAAGAAAGGAAGAGTTCCTTTGTCAAGTGTTGTAGCTAAGAAATTCACCACCACCAATAAGCCTAGCAGCCAATCTGTGATCTCGACGCCACCATGTGACACATCATACGTCGTGGATAAGATTGGTCAATATTTGTTGAAGAATGTTGAAGCCTCTTTGGTTTTAAGCTTTCTTCCCACTATTAAAAACGAGTTAGGCGGTGCACACACGACCTGGGATGTCGTTCAGCGACTCATCTGTTAGACCCTAGAGGGGGGGGTGATTAGGGTCTTATGCTAATCTAATCCGATTAAATGCCAATAAAAACTAATTAACAAGTTATCCTAGCAATGTATGAAATACAACAAGATATATAAGCTAGGATAAGCAATATGAACAAGGGATATATCCTAGCAATGAGATATATTATGAGTTATATGCAAGGATATGAAACTAAGGGTGACATAAACATAAACAAGATAAACAAGATAGTGGATAATATGAACTAAGAGCAAATGACAAAGGCGATATAAACAATAGGCATGAATGTAAAAGAACGCTAATGACAAACTCAAACACACGATATGATCACGGAGTTCGGACCTTCCGTCCTACGTCTCCGCTCCCCACTCCCGGGGAGAAATCCACTATCACAACCGGGTTTTCTACGCTCACCCGAATAACGTTTACACCTCACAATTTCTCTCACGGAGTTCGGTCCCCACGACCTACGTCTCCGCTCCTCACCTCGAGGAGATCTCCACTCACACTCTCACAATGTGGCTACACTCCACCCTCACAATACGGTTTTCTAGCTAACCGAAAACTCTACAACACTCACAATATAACAACAAATAATTTGTTCTCTAATACAAGGTGAGAACTCAATTAAGCACCACTCAAAGTTACAATCTCTCACAACCCAAAATATATTATGAATGCAAATACAATAAGCTCAAGTGGGTGTGTGTAACAATGAGATTCAATAAATCAAAACAACTAAACTCAAATACAATCTAGCATGTAGAAATTATGAATAAAACAATAAATAGCTAGAAATAGAGTTTAGGAATTCTTCTCTGAAAATCAAGTTGGAGAGGAGGATTAAAATGAAGTTCAAACTCTGTAGATGATCTTCTCCACTTGTAAAACAAAACAGCTTTAAACCAAACCCTTAAACAAGCTTAAAACAAGCTTAAACTCTTGTTAAAATCTTTTAAACCATTCTCTTCGTTGTTGTTAGATCTGAGGTAAAGAGGGTATTTATACAAACCCCAAAGGTAAGAGAAAGCCAACAAAAAGACCAAAAAACCAACTCAGCAACGGCTAGAAAACTAGCCGTTAGGACCAAACTGACAGAGCGGCGGTCGACCGGAGCGGTCGACCGCAAGAAATACAAAACAGAACAGAAAGGCATCGGTCGACCGGAACTGTAGCTCGGTCGACCGGTACTGTAGCTCGGTCGAACGACACTGTAGCACGGTCGACCGACACAGTTCACTGTCAGTTTCTGTTTTTGACAGATTCTGGAATTTTGCGTATCTGACTTTATAAAATCAATTAAAAATAGTAAATCAACTCCAAAAATCATGAAATTTTGTGGGAATGTTCTAGACATGTAGAATAACATGTTAGAGAAAGAATTTCTGAAAAAGCATTTCCCAGTTGAGAGAAATAAATATTTGAACACAGAAATACAGTTTCTGAAAATCTGCTGTGATACATGATTTTGTAAAATCAATTTGGTATAGTAAATCAACTCCAAAAATAGTAAAAACTGGAAGAAAGTTTCTAAACATGTAGATAAACATGTCAGAGAAAGAATTTTTTCAAATATCACTTCCCATTTGTGAAAACTCATCTATTTTGTAAAACATGCACGAACATGCACGAATGAAAAACATGATTTTGTAAATTCCATTAAACATAACAAATCAATTCCAAACTTGATGAAACTTTACGAAATGTTTGTAAACATGAAAACAAACATGTTAGAAAAAGAATTTCTCAATTTGCATTTATAATTTGTGAAAAGCATTGTATTCTGCAAATGCACTAAAAGATGTATATATGAAAAACATGTGATTGTTATTTTTGACTCAAAACAAGTTTTGTAATCTTATGGAATGATTGTATAGACTTGATAAAAGATATAACATGTTGTTATGAAGTCTATAACCTAGAAATATAATATTTTCATAAGATTGCATATTCTATGCAATATATTCAAAACACTAAGTATGGTTTCATTAAATATAAGCTTGTTAAAGGTGAAATCATATATGGGCATATAAACATGAAAACTCAAAACTATGTATGTATATATATATATATAAAATTATATATATGCATAGAAACCAAAACTTATGTATATATATACGAAGAAACCAATAAATGTGTGTGTATAGATATTGAGCTTAACGTACTTAACACACATAATATAAACTCCTAAACTAAATTACCCAAGCAATCTTGATCTTCATTGTAGCTCAACTTGGTACACGTGCGGATGAAGCTTGAACTTGATCTTTAACTTGAATTGCATAAGCTTCACCGACATTCCGCCAACCTCCATTTGATGTGATCGTGTAGGCTCAATCCATCCAACCTCCAACTACGTTGTTTGTCTACAATACATAGGAATACACAAACACTAGACAAACAACATTAGTAGTAAATTGTTTGTAAATCATCATCAAAACAAGAAGGCCAACATCATCGATTCTCAACCCTTAAAGGACTTGCTTCCGCAGCCTATATACATGGATATCATGAGGATGACATTTAATGAGCATGCAGCTATAAGTGATGGAGAGGTATGTATGTCATATTATATATGCAGTTATTATGAATATTTGGAATATATTCTCATATTGATTTACATTCTTTTCAGGCTAGAGGAGGTACTGTAGGAAGCAGCAGTACGATACGACATTTTGATGCAGCCGCTGCCGACGATAGGGATCACGACGATAGGGACCAAGATGACTACGATGAATGAGTACTGAGTTAGACTTTTTTGTTAGTTTTATCGACTTTTCGATTGTGTTGAGCATATAATGACCTCTGGATTATATATATACGTGAAGTTATACTTTTTTGTTACTTTTGTCGATTTTTTGTTACTTTTGTTACTTTTGTCGATTTTTTGATTGTGTTGAGCATATATAGTGTGTGTGTGTGAATCGATGAATGATGAATGTGATTATTATTGGATGTGAATTGATGGATGTGAATACTGTTGGATATGAATTGATGAATGTGAATACTATTGAATGTGAATTGATGAATGTGAATATTGTTAGATGTGAATCGATGAATGTGAATATTGTTGAATATTTTATGAATATTGGAAGCAACATGTATATATTCCCAAATGGGGCTCAAAAAGTAGCAATTTTTTTTTCTCGAATTACATTCATTAGCGACGAAAAGGTCCATCGCTAATGAACATCGGCGACGGGGAAATCAGTCGCCAATGTACATTAATTGTCGTCGCCAATAAACATTGGCGACAGAGTGCTTTCCGTCACCAATAATCATTGGCGATGAGTTCAACCCCGTTGTCAATACACATTAGTGACGGGGTGTTTTCCATCGCCAATGTGTTTTGGCGATGGCTAGATTTTCGTCGCCAATAAACATTAGCGACGGGGTGCATTTTGTCGCCAATGAACATTGGCGACGGACAACATGCCGTCACCAATGTGTTTTGGCGACGGCAAACTCGTAGTCGCCAAAACACATTGGCGACGGAAAACACCCCGTCGCCAATGTGTATTGACGACGGCGGTAAACCCGTCGCCAATGTTTCCCATCACCAATACCTCTCCGTCGCCAATGTACATTGGCGATGGATGACCCCGTCGCCAATGTGTATTGGCGAGGGGATTATTGGTGACGGGCAAGTGGGCGTCACGAATGTGCATTCGTGACGGATTTGACTGCATTGGCGACGGATTTCCCCGTCGCCAATGCTCTGTTTTCTACTAGTGATACCCCCTATATTTCCTCAATTTCCTATGATTGGTTAGGGAGTTAATTAAAACCTGGAAAAGAAAATAACAAAAACGTACTCAATTTCAAGATTACCTTTGTTTAGTTGGAGATGAAATATGATGGAGATGGAGATTGCGCTCACCATGATAAGTTCACCACCCAAAACAAAGACAACAACAAAATGAATGTCATTACTTTACCAACATGAATAACACCAACTCAGGGCCAAATAAACCAACAACAACCATATGATTCATGACCAGCTCTAGGCTAAATAAACCAACAACAATTATCTATGTTTCAAAACCAGCTCGACGCTAAATAAACCAACAACAACTGATGGCTATAAGTTAGCCCAAAAACCAACAACAGTATGAATAACACCAGCTAGGGGCTAAAAACAAACATCAACTTGATTGTAACAGCCGCAAAATAGCTATAATTTAGCCCAAAAACCAACATCAACATGAAGACAAAAGCCTCACAATGGCCATATGTTAGCCAAAAACTAAGTTACCCCATCGACTAAATTTGCCACAATACCTATATGTACAAGCATCACAACAGCTAATGTTAGCCCAAAAACCAAAAACCAACGTGAACATGAAGACAAAAGCATCACAACAGCTATATTTTAGCCCAAAACCCAACACATATACCAACTTGTGTTATGGTGTTTTCAGTCGCCAAATTATGACCCTTTGCCAGCAACGGACAAGTGTCCCTGATTTGCACCGTTCAAATCGAATTGACGATCATGACTGCAAGGATCCTGACTTAGCCGACTCGTCGAGGCGTCGTCCCCTTGGGTCGACTCGAAGGGCGGTACTTGTTGGTCCTCTTATAGAAGATGACTCACTACGAGTCCACTCGACCAGTTATTTAAAACCTCACGGTGTTGACTCGAAAGGCGTTACTTCTTGACACACTTAGTTACAAGCCAAAATACAACTTCAACCTCGAAACCCCCTTGACAGCGTGTCGACGTTGTGCGTCAGAAATTATTTTATTTGCTGAACTCATTACAACTCGTTTATCGAATACAATAAAGTCAAAGAAACAAGCCTTTTTATAAGACCTCTTGTTACAACAAATAACCTTCTAAAAACACACGCAGAGGATGTTTATCACCCGCTACTTGTGTGGGATCTTTGCCTGTACCAGGGGTGCGTTAGCCGTGGACGACCGAATCACAGATCCAAATTGAATCGTGAAGAAGGCTTAAGGTCGATATTTCGTTTTAGAAACAAAGACAGAAGTGGATATCTTAGCAAAGTAAGATAAAACACTTTTTCAAGATCAAGTCAAACCTTAGATCTCGAGGAAATACCAAAGGTTCTTAGAAATGCTTGAAAACAATAAAGACTCTCTTTCTTGCTCAAGATTCACCAACTAGCTCAAGTCCCTGCTCTCTCTGCCTTCGTCCTTGTTTGGTCTCGTGCATATAGGTGATAGGGAAGTATTTATAGCCCTTAGAAACTATAACTGAAGGTTGAAGTCGAAAAGGAATCGTGTCGAAGGACCCATTTCCGAGGCAGTCGCAACTGTCTTGGAAGCATGGCTTGCTTCTCGTAGTTTCATAACCACTCCCACCTCGTTTAATTGTCATTATTCCTGCTGTTATGGGCATGATTTTTTCTTTAATGACTTCTCCATATTTTTGGATGATTCCCAGTAGTTATTAAGCTACATGGATTGCACAAAACTCGAGAAAACCGTTGCCAAGCCTACTCTAGTTTCCAAGACAGTTGCCACTATCTTAAAAATTATGAATTGTCTCATAGCTTCCAAGATAGTCGCCACTATCTCGGAAACTATGAATTGTCTCATAGCTTCTGAGACATGTTTTTTGCCTCGAAACTTGTGTGATTCGCTTCTCGGGCATTCCTTAGTTGACCTTTGAGTTGAAGAGATTCATTGACTTTTGTCAAAGCGTCACAAAGATCGTTGAATCTTCCCTTTAGTTCCTTGCAATATTAGGAGTCGTCTGACAAGATAGGAAGCTTTCGAGTCGACTCAAGGCATGTCGACTAACACCGCCTTTCGAATCGGCACGAATGGACTTGGCTTCGGAGGTTGGTCCTTTGTCGAGATACTTGCTAGTGTCTTGGATAAAGCACCCTCTTCCGAGATAGTGACAAGTGTCTCGGAATTGGAGTCAACTATCACCGTCTTTCGAGTCGGCATGAAGGGAGGTCTCATCTTAGGTATCGTCTCGAGATGTTAACTTCTATCGACCTTCAAGTCGACACATGAGGTGTCATCTCAGTTCACTATTCGAATCAACATAGGAATTATCGTCTCATCTGGTCGACATTTATCTCGTCTCATATCACATCTCAAGTCGACATTGATCTTGTCTTGACTTCAAACTATCATCTCGTCTCGGTCTCATCTTGGACCGTCTCTCGAGTCGACACTAAAGGGATCTCGTCTCGGGTCTCGACTCAGACTTCAAGTTAACTACCAACACCTCTTGAGTCGACACTAAGGGGTCTCGTCTCATACTTCGAGTCGACTATCACAGCTTTTCGAGTCAACACGAAGGGGATCTCGTCTCGGACTTGGAGTCGGTTATCACGGCCTCTCGAGTCGACATGAAGGGATCTAGTCTAGAACTTCGAGTCAACTACTAACACCTTTCTAGTCACCACAAAGGAAATCTCATCTCGGGTCTCGGCATGAAGTCTATCTTGTCTTAGGTCTTGGCTCAGACTCGAGTCGACTACCAACACCTCTCGAGTTGACATGGAGGTGTCGTCTTGTCTGATCTCGAGTCGACAAAGGAGGTGTTGTCTCGTCTGATCAAGATGTTAGCTACCTTTCGAGTCGACACAGGAGGTGTCGTCTCGTCTGGTTAAGATGTCGGCTACTTTTCGAGTCGATATAGGAGGTGCCGTCTCATCTGGTTGATTGAGACGTTGACTTTTACTCAATTTGTAGGGGTCGTTAGATTGTGATTCCCATTGTTGATTTGGATCTTTAGTTGATCTTTAGCCTCAGTATGCTTTTCTGTAACTCAGATGATGATGTTTATCGTCTTCCTT
Source organism: Asparagus kiusianus (assembly GCA_022839385.1). Lineage (NCBI taxonomy): Eukaryota > Viridiplantae > Streptophyta > Magnoliopsida > Asparagales > Asparagaceae > Asparagus > Asparagus kiusianus. Next base: position 9,107 of record BQKN01066250.1, read on the forward strand.
TCAACTTGAGCTATGTGTGATACCCTATATACAGTTTTTGATGCCTACAAATGTCACATTAAATGTTTGGTAGGCGTCATCATTTCTCTATCTCTAACATTATTTATGACACATCGTACCACGTCGGCTTTGTACGCCACCCATTACATCTCATTAATGAGGAAATGACAGTGCCCATCTCATGGCCGATCCACGATCTACACTTGTAATGTAGACAATGACTAAGCCGCTAGTTCAAGCTCGACTAAAAAGACAAGATTGCCCCTCTTACATGGCTATAAAATGGAAAACTATTCTAAATACAAAGGTAAGCAATTTTCTTAATATTTTTCTCTATTCCGCTGTAATTCTCATACTCCCACTCAAGCACCTAGCTAACCTGATCATTGGGAAACAACGGGAGGACCAGTCCCCATCCTATTACGAGGTGTTGCACTTGCAGGGACGAACAATCCAACTCTAAATCAGATATTCAGAAAAGTGAGCGGTCCCATATCAACCTAGTCATTATTACCTTCTTTTTTCCCAGTGTGATTTAACCCATCAATAATGGGCGAGTGTTTCGTAGTCTTTGTCCGTTCAAAAAATTATAAGGAGTAAGTTTTGGAGAGAATATGAGAGTTGATTATGTATGTGAGGTTGAAATATTGAGAGACGAGAGTTGAGTGGTTCCTCTTGTAGTTCTCTCTAATACATAGTGGATTTCTCATACTGTTAGCCCGTGGATGTAGGTTGAAATTGGTCGACCGAACCACGTAAACTCGGTGTTCTTTTTTTTTATGGTTGTTTTCTATCTTGTTTATCGTAGTTTGACTTTCAAGTTACGGAGATCGTAGTACATGAGACGACTAAAATTCCCTAACACTTTCACTTATATTCTACACGCTTAGGGCCTGTTTGTTTCGCTCAAATTTGAGCTGAAAGTGGCGTAAAAGCCCATTTTGAAAACTGACGACGAAAAATCTATCAGTTTTCTTCATTTACGGATGTTTGGTTCGTTTTGAGCGGCGAAAAAAAAGGGGGCTGAAAGTGGCAATTTCCTGAAAGTTATTTTTCGTTCCAAAAACCCCGATTTTGGTAGAAAGTGATCAAATCTCGTTCCCCCCCCCTCTCCTTTCACCCTAGGTTTCTGATCACCGTGCCATTCCTTCCCTCCATCTTCTCCCACCACCTGCTCTTCGCACGGCTTTTTGCTCCTTCAGCTCTCGATCTTCCTCCGTTTTGATCTCTTGCGATCTTGAGTTTGTTGTTCTTGAGATCTTGCGGTGGATTTGGGGATTTGAAAGGAGATCGCTGTTCTTGTTGCTTGCAGTTGATTTGGCATTTTGAAAGGTCGCTGTTCTTGACCTTGCGGTTGATTTGGGTATTTGGCCTGACGATCATTGTTCTTGAGAAAATAGGGCGCTACTCAGGTAAAAAACCCTAAACGCCTTATATTTTTGAGATCTTCAGCTCTTCCTCCGATTTGAGCACTGTTTTTTCTCCGATTTTGAGCTCTAACATGTGGATTTGGTTGGTCTGGTTGAGCTTTGATCTGTTTGAGCTCCGATTTTGGGCATTAATTTTGTGCAGCTTAATATATATGCTCTGGTTGCTTGCCTCAACTATTGATCTGAGTTCATGCTAACATGAATATTAGTAGCAATTTCATTTGGTCTTTGCGTAAAAACAAATTAGTAATTGATGAAGATTGATTATCATGAATGAAGGGCACAGTTTGCAAAAATTACCATGCTTGATCAACCTCGTGTTATAACTTTTAAGAATATTAGTAGCAATTTCGTTGGCTGTTTGACTACGTTATAAATTTTTCCATGCAAATTTATCATGATTGAAGGGCACAGTTTGCGTAATAAGAAATTAGTATAGTCGAAAAACATTTTATTTCTTTGAATGATGGGAAATGAATCGATTTTTATGGTTAGAAACTCCTTGTCTGCATTCAATTAGTTGATAGGTACATAGTTATGGACTTTCTTGTTCTTGAGCATGCCTTTGGGTTTTGATGAACTGAATACGAACTAAGAAACAAATTGATGATTAATTTAAAGGCAAACATTAAATGTGGTGACAAACTAAACTTTAAGTGTGTAAAATCTCTGATAGCTCATTTGAGTGACTTATTAATGGCATTCTTCTCTATATGTACACATATTGTAGTTACCATTTTTCTTGACCTAGGGATAAGAAGAGAAAAATATGTATTTATAATTGTGGGTCATGGACCAGGCTTGAAGTCATCATATTGAACAATGTGACCTGATTTTGTCTGCATTAGTTTCCAAATATATTTTTAAACCCAAGTCTAATAGTTTTGTCTTTTCATTTTGCAAGTAGGACCTTAGCAATATAATTAGATAACCATCTTCATTTACTGTTACTATCTGCTTTAATATGACGTTTGTATTTTAGATGGATGGTGATCTCGATGAAGAAACCGTAGTTAATATGTGTTCGGGTGTTGTACTATCTGTCTTGGTTATGGTTATGGCATTCATGAGGAGAATGCAAAGTAGACGTAGATCTATACGTGCAGGTCCTAGTGAAGAGAAAATAATACAATATTAAAATAGAAAACAACACCTGGATCACATATATAATGGATTTAGTGATAGTTGTGTCAACTATGTTAGAATACGAAGTGGTGCTTTTATGAAGCTTGCAGAGATATTGAAGAGCAACGATTTATTACGAGACTCAAGACATGTTACCGTGGAGGAGCAACTTGCTATGACTTTGAATATTTTGGGGCATAAAACTAAAAATCGAAGTATTAGGTCATATTTCATTAGATCTGGCGAGACTGTGAGTAGGTATTTCAACAAAGTGTTAGAAGCTATTTGCCACATACGACCATGCTTTTTAAGACAAGCACGGAATGAAGTTCCACAGGAGATCCTTAGCAACCCTCTATACTATCCTTATTTCAAGGTATTCTCTCTTTAATTTGTGATTAAAAGCATGTTTATTTAATTTTTTTTAAAAAGATTCAATTGTAGTTTTTTGTTCTCTAGGATTGTATTGGTATGATAGATGGTACACATGTTGATGCTACGCTACCTGCTAGTCTTCAACCACGATTCCGTGGTCGAAAAGGTGTTACACAAAATGTTTTAGCGGCTTGTACTCTAAACAAGTTATTCACTTATGTATTAGCTGGATGGGAAGGTTCTGCAAATGACTTTAGAGTCCTCCAAGATGCATTGTCTAGGCCACAACCTCATGGCTTAAAAGTATATAATGGTAATTTCATCAAATCTTAAATTTTAAGTAATTATTTTAATTAATATTGGTTTATTCGATGAATTGACAAAAATTTCTACTAAATGCCTTCAAATCATGCATTTGTAGGAAAGTATTACTTGTGTGATGCGGGATACACGACCATGCCGGGTTTTATCTCCCAATACACGACCATGCCGGGTTTTATCTTCCCATATCGTGGTGTTCGTTACCATTTGAAGGAACAAATAGGAAGAGCACCTAAAAATAAAAGGGAATTATTCAATCTTAGAAATTCTTCTTTAAGGTCTAAGATTGAATCTACATTTGGTTGCTTGAAGAATCGTTTCAAAATCCTCACTGCGAAACCTCATTACCCTTTTCGCGCGCAAGTGGATATTGTATTAGCTTGTGCAGATCTTCACAATTATATTGCAATGGTTGACCCGGATGATGACATATTCAATGAGACCGTTGAGATCGAAGATGATGAAGGTGAAGTTGCTAATGAAGATGATAATAATATTGTTGATTTCTCTCAACCCCAAACTCAAAGGGAGCAAGCAGAATCAAGAAACATATGGAAGAATCGTAGAGATCAAATAGCTTGGGAAATGTGGGTTGATTATTGTGATAAGTATAAGGGAGGGAATACTAATGAAATAGGCATGTGATGCAATTTGATAGTGATGTTGTCTCATGTTTTGAATTATTCTATTTTCATGTACTTCATATTATGTTAGCGTGTGTAAAACTATAGAATGTTAATTGGCGAAACATTTGTATGCTACTATTATGTGTTGTATGTAATTCTCTTAGGACACACTTTATTTACTCAACTTACGTATATTTATTTCATAATTCTCTATAACTATTTTCTAGGTATGGCCGACAACTTCAATTGTGAGGAACTTGATAAGGTCAAAGGCAAGAGTACGACATCCAATTCATCGCCTCGAATCCCAAGGAATTCATCATTCCCTTGTGGGTTTAACCCGGGCTTTATGCCTTATCACTCTTCACAAGTTGGCCAAGGTCCTAATTTTTGGAATAATTTTCAAATGCAAGATGCTAACTTTTGGGGAATTGGCCAACAACCATCAATGTCATTTATGAACATGCTAAATGCTCCTCCAAGTTTACAACGTCAAAGTTATAGCGTGGGTGAAACTCCGTCACCTATTCAACAATGTCAAAGCAACAAGAGGAGTGCTAATGATATTGATGGTGATGAAAGTTCATCCCCTAATCCAAAGAGGAAAAAAAAGCTATTGCTCATAAATCCAAGAAGAAAGAGGCTTGCAAGAGGAGAGTTAACATATTATGGGAGAGTAAACATGATGATTTGTTAATTCCTTTCCTTGCAAAATGTGCTAGGGATGGATTGAAAGCGGATAAGAGGTTCAAAAAAACCGCTTATCATAGCGCAACCTTTCATATAAATGAACAATTAGGTTCAACGTTCACTCCCGAGAATGTGGAAAATCGTATGAGAACTATTCGTAATAGATTCTTGGACATGCAAAAATATCGTGACTTGAGCGGTGTCGGTTAGGATGATGCAAAGAAGATGGTGATTATGGATGAAGCTTGTTTTGATAGATGACTAGAAGTATTTACAATTTTCTAGTGTTCATTTCTTATCAAATATTTTTAATTTTGTTTAATGTTGTCCTATATGTTTTTGATATATGCCTTAAACTATGCAGAATAAGAGTATGAATAGTTCTAAACTTAGGGAATACATCAACAAGCCCATGAAACATTATGAAGACCTCGCAACTATTATTAGAGACGATGTTACTAGAGGAGATTATGCGGTAGATGTGTTGTCACAATTTGGTGGTAGTGCACATTTTAATATTGGTGATGATGATGATGATATTAGTATGCCAAAGGAGAACACACCTAGCTATGTCGATATAGATGAAGATGATATTCCACCACCGAAGGGTCCAACTATGCCCTCAAAATCCAATCCATCTGCTAGTGTGAATAAAGCTAAAAATGACGGGTCAAAGAAACGTAAAGGAAAAGAGCCTGGGTTTAGTGAGGACACGGTGCTTATGCGTGAGATAGTAAATGAGGTAAAACAATTCACCTCATCTATGCGCATGGTGAGTATGCATTGGACCGAGAAGTTGGCACAAGCTATATTTGCACATGATGAATTTGATATAGAAATTCTTGATAAGTTTTATCAACAATTGCATGAGAATGAATCACAAGCTAGGTTGTTTATGGGGAGGCCAACTATTATGCAAAAGAAGGCGTTGACTGAGTTCATGAAGAGTCAACCTCTTGATTAGAATGTTGGCCTTTGGTCGGATTACGATGCTTTTGGGATATTTTTGTGAAACTAGCTAATTGTAACAATGCTAGTATAATTATTTTTGTATGTAAATGAGCGTAATTATTTTTGGATGTTCATGTTGCTAGATGATTGCTCATCATTTTGCAAACACAACTATGATACATGTATTAAACTTTCATTAGTACAAAACTAATGCTACTACCTCTATTTTCATGCATCTCAGTCGTGACTTTACATGTTAAATTATAAACTTGGTATGCTAATGCAAACTTGTTTGATAGGTTTACAAGTGGGGTTCTATAATGATTTCCCCTCGATGAATTAAAGTTAAAGAGGTATGCATTTTATGTGTTATGATAATGGGCTTCATTGTTGAAGATATCCAGCTAGAGTTTATACTAGTAATCAATTGGCGAGGCAGTATATGCATCCAACATTGCTATTATAAACTTCATGGCGATGCATATAATGAAGAAAAGAGCCTTTTCTGAGCACATTTTCTATAATTTCTTTTGAGCTTCGGTTTGTCTACCTGACATGTAGCAATTGGTGGGAATTTGGCCTCATGTTGCTTGGCTTTTGGACAACATGTTTTTGTCGGCCTTTGATCTTTGGTTGTGTATTTTTTTGGTTGGCCTTTATTTTAGTTGTGTTTTTTTATGCTTTCCTTGGTTGCAACCTTAAATTTGGTGTGTGGTTGGTCTTTGGCATTAGGTTGTGTTGGCCTTCCCTCCTCCCTTGGTTGTGTTGGCCTGTGGTTGGTCTTTGGCACAGCTTGGCTTTTGTTTCAGTTGTATATTTTGTGCAGCCTCTTGTTGCTTTTCTTGGTGGCAGCCTCTTGTTTCTATGAATTTGGTTGTGTTGGCCTTTGGTTTTTTCTTGTGTTGGCCTGTGGTTGGTCTTTGGCACAGCTTGGCCTTTGTTTCAGTTGTGTTTTTTTGGTGGTTTCCATTGTGTACCTGACATGTTACAATGGTGTTTTTTTGTGATTTCCTTGGTTGTAGCCTGGATTTGGTGTATGGTTGGTCTTTGGCATTTGGTTGTGTTGGCCTTTGGTCTTCGGTTGTGTTGGCCTGCGGTCGGTCTTTGGCATAGCTTGGCCTTTGTTATGGCTTTGTGTTTTTTGTGCAGTCTCTTGTTGCTTTCCTTGGTTGTAGCCTCTTGTTGCTTGGTATTTGATTGTGTTGGCCTCTTGCAGCTCTTGATTTTGTGTGGTTGGTCAGCTATGGTTGGCCTTCGGATTCAGGTGATGCTTGTGTTGGCCTCTTGCAGCTCTTGATTTTGTGCTTTCCTTGGTGTCAGCCTATTGTTTCTTGGCATTTTGTTGTGTTGGCCTTTGGTCTTTGGTTGTGTTGGCCTGTGGTTGGTCTTTGGCACAGCTTTGCCTTTGTTTCAGTTGTGTTTTTTTGGTGGTTTCCATTGTGTACATGACATGTTGTAATGATGTTTTTTTTGTGCTTTCCTTGGTTGCAGCCTGGATTTGGTGTATGGTTGGTCTTTGGCATTTGGTTGTGTTGGCACAGCTAGTCTCTTGTTGCTTTCCTTGGTTGCAGCCTCTTGTTGCTTGGCATTTGGTTGTGTTGGCCTCTTGCAGCTCTTGTTTTCCTTTGGTTGGTCAGCTATGATGATGGCCTTCGGATTCAGTGATGCTTGTGTTGGCCTCTTGCAGCTCTTGTTTCTTGGCATTTTGT
>BQKN01066250.1:16343-53500 GCA_022839385.1 Asparagus kiusianus
CTATGCTTGGCCTTTGGTTTCATGTTGATGCTTGGCCTTTGTTTTAATTTTGTGCATGGTTTCAACCTGCGCTCGGCCTTGCTTTCAGCTCTTGGTTGGCCTTTGGTTGGTATGCATATTTTGTGTTATGATGATGGGCTATTTTTAAGATATGCCAAAGTTTATAGCAACAATATATTGGCGAGGCAATATATTGCAGCCAACATTGTTTTATAAACTTTATAGCGAGGCAGATAATGAAATAATGACCTTTTCTGAGCACAACTATTATGTTGGGTGGTAATCTTGCCATGGTGACCACAATCAAGTTTTCTTAATTTTTTAGTTTGAACCAAACACTAGAAAATGATGTAAAGTACTTTCACTACATATTTTCTTCTTTTTTCAAGTTGAACCAAACACTAGAAAATGATATAAAGTACTTTCACTACATATTTTTGGGCAAAACAAACACAAGAAACATTTTTCAGGAAAATGAAGGAAACACAAGAAAGTGAAGGAAAATCATCTATGGAAAGTGACGTAAACGAACCAAACAGCCCCTTAGTGTAGTTGGGAAACATGCTCTTAAATTATTTTTCACTATTTCATCTGAAGTTACCTCAAATTAGTGTCTTCTCATTAACTTAAATTTCTTTATAACAAATGTAGCGTAATGACAATAACGGGAACAACATAAAGTCAACTCTCTTCAGAGATCAGATCAGTTACTGACTCATGAAGACACCAATTCAATTCCAGTTCAGACTTTATTTAGTTAACTATCTCCTCATCAAACCAACGGAAGCTGACCTTTCCCCCGACCAAGACGCACCTCAGTTAAGCCTGACAATTTCATCTCAAGTGGCCTCAAAATTGTTCACTAAACATAGTGGGCCCTATCCTCTTTTGGCCTGCATAAGAAAGGAACTATCGAATGAACATAGTTGCTTTTACGAAATGATTAAAGTTTTCGTCAAAGAAAGTAATTAATTGAGAGGAGAGAACTCGCTCGATGCACGCGGGTCCCACGTGCCGGCGTTCTTTCCGCAGCGACCAACGGGGCATGTTTTCAATTTGACATAATCTATATCTATATCTATATCAAACATTTTAATTTTCTAATTTGCCCTTTTAAATCTTGATAATTCACAATTATAATATTAGTTATAATTAATCCTTAAATAATTATTTATAACTATTTATCAAATTCACCCCCTACTCTCCCTAAGAATATTTGGTCAAGAATAAAACCATTATCAATAGTTTATAATCTAATACTACATACAAATGGTTATGTCTATATTTAGAATTTTAGAATGTCAATGTTCACTTTTTGGTCTACCTTAGTTGCATGTCGAGGGGCTTAAGACTATTTTATCTAAGAAGTTGAAACGATTGTATTGGAGAGACATCAAAGTTTAAATCATGGGAGGACCAGAGTTTTGTAGAAACTACCTAATGTAAAATATGAGAATGATGCGCTTCATTCTTTATTGCTTTGGGTCTTTTGAGCACCACCTGCTAATGAGTCCAAAATTTCAATTCAAGACTATGAATTTCTTCCCAATCAGTCACAAAATAATATAAGACAAAGTTAATCAAATAATTATAATAACAAGATGTAGAGCCTAGACTTTTAAATTTCAATTTGAAGCAATGCATAAACTATGAACTAAATTACCTAACAAACAACCCTTTTATTTTTATATAACTTCTTTTTCATCTCTTAAGTGTAAATTAGCTCATACGTTTTCTTCCGCTCACCATAATACCTACTAAGTCAAAATCATACAATTACAAAAGAAAAGCTCAACTAGAACTCCACTTGGATTAGAATAGAAAATTTAACAGAGCACAATATGTCAACTTCTTTCGAGAATTAAATTTGCTCAAGCACGTGTTAGCATGGTATATTCTTCTATAATTCAATTAGAATTTTGAAAAAAGTATTTCAAATCTTGATTATTGTAGAAATGAGTCAATTTGGGCAATTTAAATTGGCACAATCAATTTGGTGATTAGTTTTCTTTTTGGAGAAATTGGGATCACTCAAATTTTAAAATGTATTATAAAAAGACTAAAATGAACAAATGTAACTTAAAACCTTATTAAATTAAATATTTTTAAAATTCAACCTCTAACCATATTTCACGGTATAATTTGAAAACACATTGTATCAAAAAAAAATCTATGATGTTAATATCATGAAGTAAGGGCAAGATTAGGAATGCATTATGCTAATTGTATTATCATTTTGATGTTACAGTGAAAAGTACAAAATAAACTTTCTTACCATGATTTTAGGCAAAAAAAACACTAAATAAATACTACAACCATCATATTTACATGCATCCAAAATAAATGTTATATTTTTATTATAAATAAACCCTAATTACTAAAGTGATATCTTCTTAAGCTTTGGCTTTTTACCTTCTAAATTCTAAATAATTACTCATTTTGTATGTTACGATTTCTTTTCATTTATTTCTCTCTTCCTGTCCTTCCAACCATCTGACTTCTATTTCTGAGAAATAAAGTGTTTGGGATGACATTAAAGATAGAATAAATTTTTATGAAAATGATATCGTAATGAATCGGTGCCAACTTGTGAAGTAGAGATTGGAAAAATACATATGAATGACATAATCAGTCTCTCTTGTAATTATCATGAAACTTTAACAAGTGTCAAGTCCCTTCGCATGATATATCTCTATCATTCAAACATGACAATTTTAGTTTTAAGTTTAAGAAATTTATTTGGGAAAGCTCTTATTAATTAGCATTTCCTTAAATAGCTTGAACCTTAGTGTAAATTGAGCAAAAATGTATCTCTCATCTCAAATATTAGATCATCTTTTAATATTGCTATTGTGTTTACATAATAAGTTTGTTCATGAATAGGGTTATAATTCTTTACTCTATTAATCCACGTCGGGTATCTGCTATTTAGTAAATTTGACCACTTATGTTTGTATGTGTTGTTTCAGCTTTAAATGTAGATGATTAATATAGATTTTGATAAGGTAATTAAATTTGAAACATGATATGAATTGGTTCCTTTTTTGACTCATTATCCTATAAGTTCAGGTCTTCCAGCTATTGGCCAACCTAATTATCGAAGAATCCTAGCACATAAATATCTTATTACGTCCTTTATGTGAGTTTCATGAATATTGGTAAATCTAAATCAGCTTAATTACATGAATATTGGTAAAAATCTAAATCATCGATTCACTTCATCATTTTATGCTCCACATTTAAAAGTTTCAATACTGAACAAGTATACCCGCATGCAACGCATGTGCACTTTACTAGTCATTTAAAAAAATAATTTCACATATTTTCCATTTTCATAGAATTATCACAGTCAAACATTTTCAAGATTTTTGACAATTATCGATTATGTCTCTGGATGGTGGTGGACTCAGAAAATATTTCTTCGGGTGAAATAACAATATCTATTTAACTAAACATTAAAATATACAATTATAAAGCAATGTTCTTAACAAACAGACAAAATCCTCTTTTTTTATAACCCAAACCTAAATTGAATCTAAGACTCGTGGGAACTATATTGAAACCTCCTAGCCATCTGGGCTATTTGTGGTTGGTACTAAATCCACAATTTAAATGGACTAAAAATTCAAATAGAGTGCAAGAAATTCTAAACCATGATGCTAAATAGTAAATTATAAGGCATTAGAATTAATGTAATTATGCATATTATTAGGGGTGCAGCTGCCCCTAGCTTTAGATATGGATCTGCTCTTGTACGTGGATAACAGTTCCTTATTTCAATTTCAAGTATACGAATAAAACTCATATACTTAATAATACTAGGATTTATGCACGTTCAATGCACGTGATTAAATATTATGATTAAGTATTTTTGACTTATTTCTTTACTAAAATTTGTTTCTCAGTTCCACTTTGATTATTTTTCTCACTTATGTTTTTAAACTTTACTATTGTGATTATTTTTTTAATGTTTGTTTGAATGGGCTACACCAAATTTAAAATTTTCATGTAATAATTGAATTGACACGAAATAACTATAATCTAAAGCTAATTTAAATTTTCACGTTATTTAGATCGGCATGAAACCAAGCTTGACTTAAGAAGGTATAATGTTGTAAAAGTAAAAAAAAACACTTGAAATGTTATAAAAGAAGGATGAATAATTAAAGCCAATAAGACAAGATGATCAATTAAAAGTGGGCTAGAATGAAACTAAAAAGAATATAAATTTTGTTGCTATCACTGATAGACTTTAGAAAAAAAATTATAAAATAAAGATTAATGCTAACTCTATTACATTTTTATATGATAAAAGCATCCACATAACCATATAAAAATTAAAAGAGTTCATAAAAATCACTTCTAAAGATTCCTGATTTTACTCAAAAAATTAAGCTATTTTTAAAAATATTAAATAATTTAAATTTGTGTTGTATTTATAAAGAGCCTTGATGGAGATACTTTTGTTTTAGCAGCTTGTTCTGAATGAACCCTACATATTAGCTTTAAAGTATAATATTTTCTCTTTATCGTGTTATATTGATGTCTGCTTGGTTTGCTTATCTATCTCTTATTTCTTCAATAAGTTGATATATTATTAACACAATTTACGATGACATGCATATCTTTCATACAAATTTGAGACAGGTATAAAATAAATTTTATATTTAGTGGCCCTTAATAAGAATTTTAGTTGTAAAATATGTTACCTTCATATTTAAAGATCTTAAAATCTGACAGTACTATTACATGCTTAACTTTGATCGTGTTCTTAAAAATTAATCTTTCATTGGTAGTCATATCCCCAAATAATGATATTTGAAGGGTCGTGCCACTATATAGAGAAGAAAAAATATCAATTTTAATTTTTTTTACTTACACTAGGTAACTAAGTATCATGTGCATATTTTTTGTCCATTATAATGATTTTTCTCATCTTATCTAATTTATTATATCTCACAATGTAGTTGATCAATGGCTTCACTTTAGTTTCTATTGTAAGATTATTTATATAAAGTTTTATATTAAGTTTATGATTCCTTCAATATTTTTAGAATAAAGTATGAAAATTTATAAGTACTTACTAATTTTTCTTGTACTTTTATGAATAATGTTTTTTAATTAGGACATAATTGTTCAATATGTTCTTCAAGAAGAACTCAGTTAGTGCTTCTTTGCTCGATATGTTTTTTATCAATGTCAATTCAGGTGATTCATGAATGTTTCTGAATTTTGAGTTTATTTCCTTCACTTCTCCATTTGAAATGAAAATAATTTAGTTCTTTTAAAGGATATCTCTTAACTTTCTGATAGTTTCTTCATACATAACTCATTGTATTTTTTACTTTATAAATAAATATTATCAACATTAGAGATAAATATTTATACATTATAATCAATTAATGCTAACCTATTATATCTTAATGTAATAATATCAAACATTTCCTCTTTTTATTGCCAAATTTTAGCCTTTTGTGATTTAAACTTTTGAGGGTGTGTTTTGCAATTTTTAAATTTTGATAGTATTTTATGAAAATTTTAACTTTTAAGTTAGACGCTTATAATTTTCATATTTCATGTATTGGTGATAAGTTTTTAAATGTTAGAATATTTTTCGTAACTCTGAAAATTTGAAGGTATTTTTATAATTACTAAAATTTGGATTGTTTTTTAAAAATTTAAAAATTTTAGCAATCTGTTGATAATTTCTAAATTTGATATGTATCAGTTATAAGTTTTAAAATTTTAGAATTTTTTAATAATTTTTACTTTTGAGAGAGTTTTTGTAATTTTTGTACCATTGAGGTTATTTTTTTACTAATTTTAAATTTCTATGTGTCTAATCGTAATCTCTAGAATCATCTATGTTGTTTCTAAGTTTTGAAATCTCTGAATTTTAGAATGTTTTTTTGTAATTTAAACATGACTAAATGACACTTATAGACCTTATTGTTTTGCTCTTGTAGTAGTTATATACCCTAAGTTATAAAATATAGCAAAAAATACCCTGAGTTGGTAACTGTTTAAATTTAGCTAACGGTGTTAAAAATACATGAGAAGACAATAATGCCCCTCCTTAAGAATTAACCTCCCCCCAACATAGTGAAAGCTCTAATTTTCTACTATTACCCATATTACAAAGGAAGAAGAAGTTGGAGGCCACGAAAAGAAGATGATGATGATGAAAATAATCTAATTTGTGTGCGCGAGGGGGTGGGGGGGGGGGGGGAGGGGGGGGTACGTAATATATATAGTAAATAATACAATAAATGAGGGTAAGCAGTATTCAAGTTAGTCATAGGTCCAACACATGGGAATATTCTAGAGAATATTCTTACAGCTGGTTAACAGAATGTATCAACTTACAAATTTTTGCTAATTCAGTATATTTTTTGCTATATTTTGTAACTTAGGGTATATAACTGCTTCAAGAGCAAAACACATATGGTATATAAATATAATTTAGCCTTTAAACTTTTGAGATTGTTTCTACAATTTTTAAAATGTTGAGGGTGTTAATTACAAGTTTTAAATTTTTAGATATCATGTTTGTTTTTAAGTTTTAAAAAGTCAATGTGTTTTGTGTAATTTTAAACTTTTAAGGCTATTATATGCAAATTTTGAAACTTTTTGGGTTCTTTATAATACTTCATGTATTATAATATGTTATCTATGTATAATTTCTCAATTTTATTTTTTCTATATTTTTGAGTTATAGATAGTTCATATGGAGTTAATATAGGATATAATTAGTATTTGGATAGATTAAGATTTAAGTGAAATATTTAAAATAACTTTTTTTTAAATTGTTGACCTATAGATAGTTCACGTGGAATTAGATAAGATATGATTAAAATTAGAATAAATTAGAATAACAATGTAATATTCAAAAAATCTAAGGGTAATATTGACCATAGAAAGATTTTCCCGAACTCGTGCTTTTAAAGGGAGTATGATGTACGTGGATAACAGTTCCTTATTTCAATTTCAAGTATACGAATAAAACTCATATACTTAATAATACTTTCATTGTTTCTACTTTTCATCGTATCAAGTAATATAAGAATATTTTTAACATAAATCATAATTTGATCTTAAAATTGAAACTTCAGTACTTAGTCCAACGAGTTTCTTTAACTATAATTGCTAACTGCCTCAATCGGCCAGCTAAATGTTTAAAATTAAAAATATCCTTGCAAATAAAGCAATTCTGAGATGAAAAATTTCCCAAGGATCGAAAATATGAGACCAACAGAGGGGACATTTGAGGTGTCCCCCTCCTATGCTGGTCATCATTAATAATGATCAGCTCATTATGCAATAGGAAGGAGACACCTCATATGTTTAATGATGACAAGCTCATTATATAATAGAAGAGTGACACATCACATGTTCTCCTTGTTAGTCCCATATTTTAGGTCTCTGTAGTAAATCACTTCTGAAATTATACATGCCAAAAATAGTAATAATGCCACATGATTCATTTATTAAGTAGGCCCCCGAGGATAATTAACCAAAAAGCTTGTGGTCTGAATTTGGTAAGATTTCGGGGTACTTTTTCTGGTCCCCCCATGACAAAATTATCCATGCACCGAAGAATCCAGTCGGCGCCAGCGATGCCTTCCTTCCTCCTCCTCTCCAACCGCCATGGTTATAACGGCCGTGACGCTTGGTCCATCATCACTATATCCGTGTACCTAATTCTCCTCAGCGTTTTGGTTTATTTACGTTGACTGCCACCAGCGGTGAATTCGGTTGGTGTGCTTGTGGGCCCCGTTATAGGTTAACCGCGTGAGCGCGTGAACGAGAGGTGGCGCGATGTTTTGTTAAGGTGACCCTTTACTTTGAGGAATTACGGTTTGTGCCACGATGAGGGAGATCATCCCCAGAGGCTCTAATCTCGGGATTAGTTAACTAAAAAGTGGTAATATGATAAAGTTCTGGTTCTGTATTTTTTGGTAATAGTAAAAAAATAAGTAAATAAAATAAAATAATAATAATAATGAAAAATAATCCATCCCTCTCTTTTAATGGGTTGGAAGAAGATGCATATAAGCCATTAACAGTGCACTTGTTTATTCAGAAATCCACATACGTTAGAAGGTGCTAAATATAGGCTAAAAAACAGTTAAATACCTTGCAATTTCACTCACTTCACACTTAAATATACTCAAATTGTTTTTTCTAGCATTTATATACGCTAAGTGTTTAAAATTTGCACATTAGTACAATCTAGTAGGTATGTATACAATTTATCTAAATATTTCAATATGACACTTACATGATATGCAATTTATTTTTTTCAAAAACAAATGCTCAAGTATGAGCAAGTGCCTAAACTCAACTTAACTCTAAGCGAAGATCATATCCGAAAAAATTTAACATATACTCCTACATATATTTTCCAATAGGATTTTTTTAATGAATGCCTAATGGCACTCACTAGAAAAATTAGTGCAAATAATAAAAGATCCGCATGCTGTTCATTTCTCTCATCATCTAAAGAGTTCCTATAGTCTATAGATACACATTAGAAAAATAGTCTCCAATAAGAAAATCATACTACGGTCAATTTCGTACTTTTAATTGAATTCAATGCTTTTTGTTATTTATGTTTTGGCTCTTACCATGACATGGTAAAAAGTAAACATCTAATCACCACAATTCATGACATGGTAAAAAGATAATTTCTTCTTTAGCATTGCTTTTTCTATACGGTTGGAATTCTTTAAAAAGCACAATTAACGGTGGAGCCTACTTCTAGATATATGAATAATATTTCTACTTATAGATGCCATATGTGCAGGCTAAGTATTCGCTATCCATTCTTTCCGCGATTTGCAAAAGAAAAATTTAATCAAGGGGGGGCAACGTACTAAAGCTCCGTTCGAACGCCGAACGGACATTTGCTCCAGAGATGGCACTTCTGATATTTCCACCAACTCCTGGGGCAAACACGACGAATCTCTCCTGACCGAAACCGCGGCCTTCTTATTTTTCCTTTTTTAAAAGAGGGTTGTTCGCATATATGCTCCTCGAATCATGGGTAATTGCAAAGTGTGTACGAAATCTTAACCCTCAAATCATTAACTTTGGCAAAAAATACCTTTAAAGTTAATAAATCATCAGCTTGATGAGTATAAGTTTTTTAACTATTTTGTTGATAAATTTTACAATACACTTGCAAATTAGCCTATTAAAGTTAATTATTGATAGATATCCAGGGGCATTTTTTTTTTCTAAATTGAAGATTTGAGGTATGGTTTTGCAACTAATGAGATTTAGAGAGTAAGCTTACAAATACTCATGATATAAGGGGCATATGTGCAAATAGCCCTTTTAAAAAATAAATCCCACTCCTATTATATCCCCAACCGTTCGTCGCCGCCGATGAAAACTCAAGAAAAACAACTTCCTCTTCCTATGAGAGAAAGAATCGGCAACAAATCCTACTCCTAAACCAAACCAACCAATGAAGAATCCCCAATTTACCCCTCCGATTTCTCCCTATTTCCCTTCTCTGCCCTCCTTCAAACCCCTCGTCGGAGCTAACCACACCTCTGCCCGCTTCTGCTCTCGCTAGAACTTTCCGTCCCCTTCCCGATATAACCCTAAATTTATTCCAAATACACCCCTTGATTTCTGTAAAGTTTTCTCTCTCCTAACAAAGGTTTCCATGGATTCCCCGTCGAAGCCGAGCTCGATCCGCGCTCAGCTCGTTCGATTCCTCTTGATCGGAGTTTTGATCGTCGCCGTTAGGTTCGTGTACGTCGTCTCCGTCAACGGCGGTTCTTGTAGCTCGTCGGACTTCTGCTTCTTCTCGCCGTCGAGGGAGGGGTTCACCGTCTCCTCCGCCGCCGCCTCCACCGGCCGCGCCGCCTCCTTCAGCGTCTCCGGAGACGCGACGTCATCAAATCCGGCGTGGAGGAGCAGGGAGTGGAGGAGATCCGTTGATTTCTACTCCTCGATCTTTCAGGATTTGATCGTTGAGGGTTTCCTCGCTCCCTCGTTCAAATCTCTATGCGTTGGAACCCTAGAGGGCCAGGAGGTGCTCGCTTTGAAGGAGATCGGCGTCTCGAACGCCGTCGGAGTCTCGAAGAAGAGATCGCCGCCGTTGGTCATGGCCGGTGATGTGTTGAACTTGAAGTTTGCGAACAATACCTTTGATTTCGTTTTTGTTGGCAAGAGCATCGATGATTCTAATAGGCCATTGGATCTAGCATCGGAGATAGTGAGGGTATTGAAGCCCGAAGGGTTTCTTGTGATTCTCACGGCGTCTGCTGGCGACTTGTACAGTATTTACTCTCTTCAAGATCTGTTCCCTTTCTGTGGTAAGGTTCGATCTCGTGAAATCGAAG
The DNA here is from genome assembly GCA_022839385.1 of Asparagus kiusianus. Classification (NCBI taxonomy): domain Eukaryota; kingdom Viridiplantae; phylum Streptophyta; class Magnoliopsida; order Asparagales; family Asparagaceae; genus Asparagus; species Asparagus kiusianus. Next base: position 26,702 of record BQKN01066250.1, read on the forward strand.
GCCTGGATTCGTCGAAAACTCTCAAGGAGGTCGTTTTCCAGAAGGAAGCTAGGGTTCAAGAGGACAGCAGCAGCGATGGCGATGGCAATGGCAATTCTGTAGATAAGTGCTCTGTCCCTGAGCACAAGCTCCAGTTGGTTCAGTCTGCTGAGCCTCTGATTCAAGAGGAACCACTCAAGCCTTGGCTTACTTTGAAAAGGAACATAAAAAACATCAAGTATTTATCATCGGTGGCCGATATCAGCTTTAAAAGAAGGTACATTTATATTGATATCGGTGCTCGGAGCTATGGATCGAGTATTGGGAGTTGGTTCAAGAAGCAGTACCCGAAACAGAATCATACGTTTGAAATTTATGCTATTGAGGCTGATAAGGCATTCCATGCTGAGTACTTGACGAAGAAAGGGATCAAATTGCTGCCCTATGCTGCATGGGTTCGAAATGAATCACTCTCTTTTGAGGTTAATCATGACAAAGATCAGAAAGCTGATGAGAAAGGAGGAAAAGGGATGGGTCGAATTCGACCCTCGGGGTTGCCTCTAGATGGGAAATCAACAGGGGACTTGCATGCAATTCAAGGGTTTGATTTTGCTGAATGGTTGAAGAGCACTGTGACAGAGAAGGATTTTGTGGTGATGAAGATGGATGTTGAGGGGACTGAGTTTGATCTAATTCCAAGGTTGTTTGAGACGGGAGCTATTTGTTTGATTGATGAGTTGTTTCTTGAATGCCATTATAATCGATGGCAGAGGTGTTGTCCTGGCGAGAGATCGCCGAAATACGAGTATACTTATGGGCAGTGCTTGGAGCTGTTTACTTCGTTAAGGGACAATGGAGTTCTCGTTCATCAGTGGTGGTGATTGGTAAACCTATTATAAGCTCACAGAATTAAATGATTATATCATAATCATAGTTACAGCTTATGTAATATTCATTTGTTTTATCATAGGAATATCTATTTTTGTTGGAGTGGAGAAATTTGTAGCTTTGTTTTTCCCCCCATAGTGTATCTGTATTTCATCAACAAATGTGGAAAACCCAAGTTCTTTTCACTTCCAAGGCACTTTTGCCTATTAGCCTATTACTTTGCTCTTCTTTGCTTTTTACCTATTAGCCTATTACTTTGCTCTTCTTTGCTTTTTAAGCACTTATTAATTCTCTTACGCCTCGTTGGGTACGCGGGAATGGACTCTAATGAGAATGGAATGGAAAAAGGAATGAAATGGAATTAATGTGAGAATGAAATAGTCATTCTCACGTATGGGTGTAATTTATAAAATGAAGTGGGAACGAACGTATTTTAAAATTATATATTTTATTGATTCCCATTTAAGTGGGAATGCCCATTTCCTATCATTTCATTGGGAATGTTCATTCCCACATAAAGTGGGAACTGATGAGAAATGGGAATGTGCATTCCAACTTCAAAAAAGAGGGTGTGTTTGGTAGAAAGGAATGAGAAGTGAGAATGTCAATTCCATTCCACCCCATTCCCGCGTACCAAACGAGACCTTAGTGTTACTTACATGAGAATGGTGAATTGACAGGCTAGACGGAGGACTTGTAGTGGCTATTTAAGATGCGCCAAGAATATAAATTGTAATCTCATGAACTTTGATATTTTTGCTCATAATATTCATCCTTTCTTTTCCGTGACTGTTTAAGTTTTTCTTTACAAGCTTGATTGCTTCGGTTATTTGTTTGCTTTTTCTTTATTTTAATACACCTTTTACTGTCAATTCGATTGTCATTGTAGACTTAAGATAAGGTATGATAGATAAATTAATCCCAAATTTCAATTGTCACTAAGAGGTGTAATTCTTGGGGCAATTTAAGGTGAGGTACGATAGATAAATTAATTGCAGTCCCACCGCCCCCCCCCCCCCCCCCCCACACCCACCTACCCTTTGTTTTTGAAGTGGAGTCTCATAAAAAGGTAATGTTAGTTTCATGTCAAAATGGTGATTGCAGAGGCTTGGAGGACAACTTCTTGTGGTTATTTAAGATACTCAAAAGACGAAGAGATAAACAACTTTGCAATTTAATTTTCCGTTGTCTATCTCCTGGTTTTACTTAATAGTACATGAATTAGCCTTTTCTTTCCCAAACTGCAGTTTCGCATCTTGTGTGTATTGTTTGTTTGTTCTTCAATGAACACCATTTCATGTGGCTACTGACAGATGATAAATGTGATTGTACAAGTCCCTCCTTCAGTGGCTAACTTCTTTTTAGTGTTCAACATTCTCTGCTTGCAACAAACAACACCTGTGATTGTATTATTTATGTGTTCTGAAATCCTGACATAAGAAAATGACAGTTACCTTAATTAAAGTTCTCAACTGTATGGCTTTTCTCGTCTGTAGCAGTTATGGAGTGCACATTATTCATTTTGTTTGCAAGTTTCTGATAGGGACAACAAATGAAGTTAAAGTTTAAAGCATGAAACTTGTTTTGTGGTCAGTCTCCCTGCAGGGTTCGTGCTTTCTATAGGTTCCAATGAGAAATATGAAAATTTTAGTGGTTCTAAGACGATGCTTGTCCTATTCTCAACATTATGTGTTAACTGTTCTTTTGATCAATATTTCTATAATTATTCTTTTGGTAAGATCATCTTTTATGACTATTCTTTGAAGATGACTTTATCTTTTCAAATTTCTGACATTAGATTCAGGGATTTTCCGGTTCAATTTTAGTGTGAAACTTCAGGGACATTTCTTTTACTCTTGGTTAGAGAACAATATCTGACGTGCAGCACATAAATGGGGTTATTAATGGCCCAGGCTTGGACTGCACATATGTTGGTTATGGCCCGGTTTCATCCCAATATCAATAGCTCAATCCTTAGCGTGATGTGCTTCTATTTTGAAGCTGAATTTTGGAAGGAGCTCATGTCATTGTTTTTACTTGTGCCTATATTCATGCGTATCATAAATTACTTCCATTAGCCGTTGATGATGACATTGGTGAAGATGGCAGCCTTGAGATTTCGCCGGGGCCCTCAGGAGTTCCTAACAGAGGTACAATCTTCAAGGTTCATTTCAGTTTGAAGTAGCCATGATTGGCTTGTAGTTGGAACTTTTATGTGATTCTTGGTTTATGCAGGTGAAGGACCTCTAGTCTCGAACATTTTCAACCTTAAAATCCTTGTGGTGATGACAGGTAATTTTACCAAATATTTTGACATATGTTTATGCATGTGTATGTTACGACAAGATATCTCATGCTTTTGGGCCTCTTTTGCAAAATTTTCATTAGATTATTTAGTGAGAATACGATAGGAGTTAGGTAAGCATTTTAGAATGTATCGTGCCTTGGTATAACTACATTTTCACACTTAGTTTCTATGTGCTTCTGACGTTCATGAAACAGTGAATCATCAGGAGATCATTATGCTGAAAAATATCTGTAAATGTCTTGGAGCTTGCACAGGAACTATTTAGAAAAAGAGCACAATGCAGTTCGAGAATGATCCTCTTCTTGGGAAGTTCTACGTTGACATTATGCACCTAGACATGTCCCCTTAATGCATTAAATTCCTCAGAAATAGAATGAAACTATGGTTACCATAGCCATCTAGCATTTTGCAAGTGTGTGGTTAGATACAAGGCCCCAGTATAGAATGAACTAACCATTCTTTTTGCAAAAACGTTAGAAAAAGTTACTATAAGATTATTTTGTCAAGGAGATGCCACCATGAACTTCCTAGAAATTTTACAGGAGACTCCAGCTATCTGCAAAATTGAGAGGGCAATGGAGTTTTGTTCTTCTGTGAATTTTGTTGAGGGAACATGCTATTCTGAATTGTACGGTCCAAAGGAGGAGGATGGATCATGATCTGGTACAGGTTAGGGAAATCATGATTTTCATTGTAATAAATTAAGGTTTAATAGTTTCTGGAGTAGAGGCGTGAATTCTTATAGTTCATGGTACTTCTCCATACTTTAGCCTCGGAACAAAATTCACATTACAAATTTGTTTAGGATCATTAGATGATGCTTAAATTAAGTTGTCTGAAAGTTGAAGATCATGACATCATATGAGATTGCAGATTTGTTTCATTGTAATAAATTAAGTTTTCTGAAAGTTGAAGATCACGACATTGTATGAGAATGCAGATTTGTTTCATGCCTTTTTTATGCTACAGCGATGCGTCAAGTTGGCACTTGCACTCAAATTTTTTGCACGGGTAATAGGGTCTTCTTGCTGCTGATCGACCTACCATGTTTTTGTTGTTACTTAAGATAAATTATTGTTCTTATATGAGCAGATAATGTTTCTCAAATATTTTTCAGATATATGAGCAAATATTACTGATGTTAGAAAGCATGATCATATATCTGCTCATATTTGAGAAAACGTTTTATTGATTGAGAATATTTCCTGTCCTATTTGCTTCTCATCAGGAATTCTATGATCTTGGCTGTGTCATGATAATCTGTTTTGTTTTTCAAATATGAGCAGATATATGATCATGCTTTCGAACATCAGTAATATCTGCCATGCATTGGCAGGCTAATGATTTTGATCTATCATCCAAATGCTTCGTAGTGGTAAATTTATTCAAGGTGCCTGCAGTCTCATTTGACATAACATAAGACGCAACCTTACTTTATTTTTATGTGGTAAGTGTCAGCAGCAGCCCATGTGAAACAATTATTTTTGACTTTGGATAAAGGAGCAAGCCCCACTTCATTATTATAATATAAATGTATAGTAAAATATTAATATTTTATTGTGCATAGTGTTTTTTTAAAAAATAGGCTCCAAATCCTTAAGAAAAAATCATCACAGAAACAACTTTTCTTATAGAAGAGTGAGAGAGAAAAAATAGAGAGAGAGTATCTCCTTGTAAAGAGAGATCGTAACTCTAGAGTTTTATTCTCACAGTGGATTCTTCTATTCTTGCCCGTGGACGTAGGCAATCAAGTGCCGAACCACGTAAAATTGTGTGTCCAACTTTTTATCTCTATTTTTGCTCTACTATTGCTGTGATCCTGCTCTATTAGGTCCCGGGTTTGTCCCAACAAGTGGTATCAGAGCCAACTTAGGGTGCTTGTATATATCTACTTATCATATGCTCTGTGGCTGCCATCTAAGGTTGATCATCCACATCAGAAAATAAGTTAGATTATCATTTACCCTTTAAAGATGACATGTACTATTCACGAGTACGGTACTGTTAAAAAATACCCTACTATTCACAAGTACGGTACTATTCATGAATACGGTTATTGTTCATAAATATAGTTACTATTTATGTGAAATAGTAAGAAGTTACTGTTTGTGGTAGAAGCAATGGCGGCAAAGTTCAAGATCGAGAAATTCGACGAGAGTAATTTCTTACTGTGGAAGTTGAAGATAAATAGATAAAGGCTATCTTGAGAAAAGATAATTACCTGGCGACCATCAGTGCAAGGCCGGACGACATCACAGATGATAAGAAGTGGAACGAGATGGATGAAAATGCTATTACAAATCTTCATCTGGCATTAGCAGACGTGGTGCTGTCAAGCATAGAGGAGAAGAAAACAACAAAGGAGATCTGGGATACTCTAACAAAGCTATACGAGGCGAAATTCATACACAATAAAATCTTCTTAAAAAGGAGATTTTACACTTAGGATGGTGGAATCTACATCGATCACCGACCACATCAACAGCCTAAACACACTGTTCTCCCAACTCACAACGTTGGGGTATACAGTTGGTGCGAATGAACGTGCAGAACTTCTACTTCAGAGTCTACCTGACTCGTATGATCAACTCATCATCAACCTGACAAACAACATCCTCACGGACAATCTAGTCTTCGATGATGTTGCAGTCGCTGTTCTGAAGGAAGAAAATCGGCGCAAGAACAAGAAAGATAGGCAGACAAGTTCTCAACAAGCGGAGGCTTTAATGGTGACGAGAGGAAGATCAACGGAACGTGGCTCTAGTGGGAGTCATATACATGGTAGATCCAAATCAAGAAGTAAGAAGAATATCAAATGTTATAACTGTGACAAAAGAGGGCACGTCAAATCGGATTGTTGGCACAATAAAAAGAGTGGAGATAAAAAGTCTTCAGAGCCATCAACATCTCAAGGATGCGTTGTCAGCACATCAGACGATAGTGAAATTCTATTCAGTGGAGCAACCACTGTTGATGAAGGCAGAAAGATGTTTGATGATGTCTGGCTTCTAGATTCAGCAGCCTCCTGGCACATGACCTCTCGGAGAGAGTGGTTTTACAAATATGAACCTATCTCAGGAGGATTTGTATTCATGAGGAATGATCATGCATTGGAGATTTCTGGTATTGGCACTATCAAAATCAAAATATTTTATGGTACAATACGCACCATTCAAGATGTGCGACATGTGAAGGGCTTGAAGAAGAATCTATTGTCTTTGGGACAATTAGATAAGCTCGGGTGCAAGACTCATCGAAAATGAGATCATAAAGATTGTTAGAGGGGCGCTTGTGGTGATAAAAGAAGAAAAGATAGCTACAAATCTGTACATGCTCAAGGGAGAAACCATGCAGGAAGCTGATTCATGTGTGGCATCAACCAACCATGGAGAAGAACAAACCATGATGTAACATCGTAAATTATGCCACATGTCAGAACGAGGTTTAAAGATTCTTTCCGATCAGAAACTGCTTTCTAGACTTAATTCAGTAGCTCTTCCATTCTGCGAGCATTGTGTTATTAGTAAGCAGCATCGACTAAAGTTCAACACATCGAGTTCTAGAAGCAAGACTGTTTTGGAACTGATTCATTTTGATGTATGGCAAGCACCAGTTACATCCTTAGGAGGAGCAGAGTATTTTGTGTCCTTTATTGATGATTACTCCAGGTGATGTTAGGTGTATCTTATCAAGAAGAAGGCGGATGTGTTCTCAGTTTTTAAAACCTACAAAGCACGGGTTGAGCTTGAATCTGAGAAAAAGATCAAGTGCTTGAGGTCAGATAATGGAGGAGAATACACAGACGGTGAATTCCTAGCATTCTGCAAGCATGAAAGTATCAAAACATAATTCAGCACTGCTTATACTCCTCAACAAAATAGAGTGGCAGAGCGGATGAACAGAACTCTGTTGGAAAGAACAAGAGCTATGTTGGCAACTGCAAATCTGGAAAAAATCTTTTGGACAGAAGTAGTAAAAACCACCTGTTATGTGATGAATCGATCTCAATTAACTACAATACAATTGAAGACGCCGATGAAGATGTGGACTGGCAAGTCAGCTAATTATTCCAACCACCATATATTTGAAAGTCCAGTGTACGTAATGTACAATGCCTAAGAAATTACAAAGCTGGATTCAAAATGCAGAAAATGCATATTCTTAGGGTATGCTGATGGAGTAAAAGGGTATCGTCTGTGGGATCCCACTGCCCATAAGGTTATCATCAGTAGAGATGTTATCTTTGTAGAAAATCAACTACAAAGTGGTGAAAAAAACAGTTCGAGGAAGGACTTAGAGACTGTAGCTGTTTAGGTAGAAGATGATCCGAATTCTTCTGAAGCAACACTGGAGCATGATGTACAAGAACTGGTTCAGTCCGAGGCTCCAGAAGCTCGAAGGTCAACTCGTGAGAGAAGACCACCGACTTGACACTCGGAGTATATTACAGAGAGTAATGTTGCATACTGTCTTCTAACAGAAGATGGAAAGTCATCAACTTTTCATGAAGCTATAAATAACACAGATGTATCTTTGTGGATAGCAGCAATGCAGGAAGAAATCGAAGCACTCCATAAGAACAAGACTTAGGAACTTGTGTCACTGCCACAAGGAAGAAAGACCATTGGAAACAAACGGGTCTACAAGATCAAGCGAAATGACGATGATCAAGTGGAGCGATATTGTGCTAGATTGGTGGTAAAAGGATATGTTCAGAAAGAAGGTATTGATTTTAATGAAATATTTTCTCCTGTAGTTCGACTTACAACAGTCCGAATAGTCCTGGCTATGAGCGCTATATTTGACTTACATCTAGAGCAGCTAGATGTGAAAACAGTATTTTGTCATGGAGATCTTGAAGAAAAAATTTATATGCTCCAATCAGAAGGTTTTGAAGAAAAAGAAAAAGAGAACTTGGTTTGCAGATTGAACAAATCTCTGTACGGTCTAAAGCAGGTGCCAAGGTGTTGATACAAGAGATTTGATTCATTCATCATGAACCTTGGATACAACAGACTTAATTCAGACCCTTGTACATATTTCAAGAGGTTTGATGAAAATAACTTTGTTATTCTATTGTTGTATGTTGACGACATGTTGGTTGCGGGCCCAACAAAGATCGTATCAATGAATTAAAGGCTCAGTTGGCTAGGAAATTTGAAATGAAGGATTTAGGATCTGCAATAAGATTCTAGGAATGTAAATTTACCGAGACAGAATTAATAGGAAGATTTGGCTTTCTCAGAAGAATTCCTTGAACAAAATCTTGTGGCGTTTTAACATGCAAGATTGTAAGTCAATTTCTATCCCACTTCATGTTAATTTTAAGTTATCCCCTTGTATGAGTCCTAGCAGTGAAGAAGAGAGGATGAAGATGTCTCGAGTGTCGTATGCATCAGCGGTGGGAAGTTTAATGTTCGCGATGATTTGTACAAGATCAGACATTGCACAAGCAGTGGGAGTGGTTAGTCGATACATGACGAATCCTGGTAAAGAGCATTGAAATGCTGTAAAGAGGATTCTAAGATACATTAAGGGAACCTCAAATGTTGCATTATGTTATGGGTGATCTGATTTTATTGTCAGTGGATATGTTGATTCTGCTTATGCAGGTGATCGTGATAATAGTAAATCCACAACAGACTATGTGTTTGCATTTGTTGGCGGAGCTGTAAGCTGAGTTTCAAAACCGCAGTCAGTTGTGACTACTTCAACAACAGAAGCAGAATATGTAGCAGCTACACAAGCTAGTAAAGAGGCGATGTGGTTGAAGATGGTGCTCGATAAACTCGGCTATGAACAAAAGAAGATTTCTCTATTTTGTGACAGTCAGAGTGCTTAGCATTTGACAAGAAATCCAACATTTTATTCAAAGACCAAACACATTCGAGTTCAGTACCACTTCGTTCGTGAGAAAGTGGAAGAAGGAACATTGGATATGCAGAAAATTCACACCAATAACAACATAGCAGATTTTTTAACAAAAGCAGTTCATACCGACAAATTTATTTGGTGTCGATCCTCTTGTGGTCTGACGGAGACGTAAGCAACATGAAGATGACAAGATAGAAAAAGTGGTGTGAAAATATGATTGATACTCAATGAAATCTTTAAGTGGGAGATTGTCAGCAGCAGCCCATGTGAAACAATTATTTTTGACTTTGGATAAAGGAGAGGACCCCACTTTATTATTATAATATAAATGTATAGTGAAATATTAATATTTTATTATGCATAATGTTTTTTCAAAAAATAGGCTCCAAGTCCTTAAGAAAGAATCATCCCAGAAACAACTTTTCTTATAGAAGAGTGAGAGAGAAAAAAATAGAGAGAGTATCTTCTTGTAAAGAGAAATCGTAACTCTAGAGTTTTTTTCTCATAGTGGATTCTTCTATCCTTGCCCATGGACGTAGGCAATCAAGTGCCGAACCACGTAAATCCGTGTGTCCAACTTTTTATCTCTACTTTTGCTCTACTATTGCTGCGATCCTACTCTATTAGGTCCCGGGTTTGTCCCAACAGTAAGCTGCTTCTCCTTGAACCTACAAACCTATATGAGAATATTTCATGACATTTACCTGATGTTAGTTTCTGGCCAGTATACCTCTTTCTGATATATTTTTTTGTTTAATTCTTTTGTAATTTTGTAGATTATAGATGTTAAAGAAGCGGTGCCATGCTCCAGATGCTACAGGGGTTTTTCTATATATTTTTATGATAATCCCTCTTTCTCTTGATTTATTATGCTATTAGCATTGAAAACCTCTTGGCTCTAATGCATCTTAGGTTTTCTGATCCAGAATATTCACTGAAAGTTGGTAATACTTACAAAGATGTCATTTTTTCTGGTGCCTTTGACCATTTTGACAAGTAGAAAAGCACGAGAGGCCATAGCTGCTGAACTTTTGAAGGTGAGACCATCATCCTCTCTATATGCCTATATCTGTTTAGGTCTCGATACGTTTATGCTTAACTTTGAATCTTTATTCTTCATTTGACAATGCAAAAATATTTTTTTAAAGGATTTTTTTGTCTCCCCCATTGCCCACTTCTGGAGATATCTTCAAAGTGGTATTTACTTCTACACTATTTATATTTTCTGCCTTATTTTGCCCTTTTTTTTAACCTGTAATGTTGTTTCTGCTATCTATTTGTCTTACTTTTTACTTGTAATGTTGTTCATTTTGCTATCTATTTATGGAAACTATTAATACATGGGGTTATGCTAATTAGTGTTCTCCTCTAGCAACATTTAGTGCCTATGAAAACATTGGGTTATGCTTGGGGCACGCTTGTAGCCACATTAATTTGATACTTTTTGTATTACCCATGTAACTTTTTCTTATCAATCAAAGGACTGTTATAAGCGCAAGCAGTATCAGTTTTGAAAGGATATGTTAGCAGGATTTTCTCTAATTTCAGATCACCGCAATTTATATTTGATTGGTCAACCATCACAAATTAAGGAGAAGCCATCCATCTCCCTCCCCTCATCCAGAGCCTCCTCAGGAATGTAAGCTCACCCTAAATTTCCTAATCTTTTATTTGATTTTTCTGAACCATGGACGTTGAGATTATACCTAAAAAGACAGAAAACTACTCATTGACACAATATCTACTATGTTACAAAACCAACAGAATCACCTCTTCAGGTGGCCTCTGGGTCGGCGACAAGCCATTCGACTTCCCTATTCCAGTTCTCCTCATGCAGATTATCCTCATCTTCGTCATCTCTCGTCTCATTTGTTCCATTCTCAAGCCCTTAGGCCAACCCCAATTTATCTCCGATCTCGTGGTGGGCTTCGATCCCCTCTATCTTTATTACTTAAAAAGGTTAATTGCAAACAGATCATCTGTACTATTGCTCAATTGCTGATATACCCCCTGTAGTTATGTTATGGCTGTGAGTAGATCCCTTATTGTCCCCCAATTGCAGATACACATCCCATGTGAGATCTTTTCTATGCTTTTACCTCAAGAAGTCTATTTGTCAAACAACAAATTTCTCTTCCTCTGAGAGGCTGTTTGGTTCCTTTCCTTCGTTTTCCAAAAACGATTTTCCTTTACTGTGTTTCCTTCACTTTCATGGAAAGTGTTTCTTGTGTTTGTTTCGCCAAAAAATATGGGCTGAAAGTACTTTCCATCACTTTTCTTAGTTTGGTTCAACTTGAAAAAAGTAGAAAACAATTGATGTGTGAATAAATTCCCTCACTTCTAGTGTTTGGTTCAAATGGAAAAAAAAATGAAAAACCATGACTATTGTCACCATGGTATGTTTACCACCCGTATAGGATAAATTTATTTTCAATATAAATTGAGAGGTGAACATATATCAACCATCACATAAAAATATTTAAAATTTTGAAAGACTAATTTGTAATTTTTTAAAAAGATTTGAGGTAGTGATTTGCGAAATATTTAAAGATTTGAGGGGTTAATTTCAAACATAAGTGGGGTGAGATTACCCACCATTTGAGGGTCAAAAATTCCGAAATATGACCACTTTTAAATATAAGGTAGTAATTTGTAGAATTTATAAAGATTTGAGGGACTAATTATGAACGTTTAAGGAGTACAAATCTTCATTTATTTGAGAGACTAATTTAAGTTTTTATAAATCCGTTTGAGAGACTAAATTCAAAATATGAACATTTGAGGGAGGAAATTGAAATTGTTTAAACATTTGGGGGTCTATTTATATTGTTTAAACATTTGGGGGTCCATTTATATTGTTTAAACATTTGGGGGTCTATTTATAAATTTAAAGGGGTAATTTGCAATAGAGATTTTAGTGAGTAATTTCAACTAATTAGACTTTTAGGAGAGAAATTCCAAACCTCTAAAGATTTCATAGACTAATGTATTAAGCTTGATGAAGTAATTTTCAAAAATTTAAAGGATTTGAGGAAATAAGTGCAAACTATTTGATAATGACTAACTAATATTTTTGCTTGTGCAGTTGAGGGTCTTTAATGAAATTTATCTCCAAAATTGTTCATGAGACTACAAAGGTCCCATCGGCCCTCGATTTAGGCCCATTGGTCCCCGACCCGAACAAGAAGCTCCCAGTCATCAAGCGCGCCTCCAAAGACCGCCACACCAAGGTCGAAGGCCGCGGCCGTCGCATCCGCATGCCAGCCGCCTGCGCCGCTTGCGTCTTCCAGCTCACCTGCGAGCTCGGCCACAAATCCAACGGCGAGACCATTGCGTGGCTCCTCCAGCAAGCCGAGCCAGCCATAGTCGCCGCCACGGGAACCGGCACCATCCTAGCCAACTTCTCCACCCTTAACATTTCCCTCCGCAGCAGCGGCTCGGCATGAGGGGATGAGATAGAGAGCGGCAACCCAAGTTTTCCCGCTTTTCTTTCCAACATCGAAAGAATGGCACGGCTCAAATTTTTTATATCCACTTTATTCACTTTTCTCCGATTTCAGGCTTTTGGGGACGGAAACCGACTCGCCTCCAAATCCTAGGTGGCGTTTGTTTTCTCTTCCTCTTTCTCTTCCTCCATATATACCCTTTAGCTTTTAAATTATTACCATATCTATTCTAAAATTGTCTTGTTTATTTTCATAACTAAAGTTTATGTCTATTTTTGTCATTTTCACTCAAAGATTTTTTTAAGCACAATTTTACACCTTGTTACCAAATAATTATATTCAGCCACTTAAATAAGTTGCTTCTATAAGCTGGTTATATAAGCAACTTATAACTGGCCCTAAGTAGCTATATCTATATAATACAAGGGCTATACATGCATCTATCATGCATATGTATTGAATTGTTTCCTCCTTGAATTAGGCCGGCATCATCCTCAGCCCTTCCCTCCTCTCAAAAGACAAACATTTTCAAGCCCTAGTCTTCCCCATCCATAGCTGAATCAACCTTGACATAAACTCCCTCCTCGCCTGCATGCTCTTTATCTTCGTCATTGGTGTAAAAACAGACCTCAACGTCGTCCGTATCTCTGGCAAGAAAGCTCTCGCCATCGCTGAGCTCGCCCACCATCATCCCCTTCTTCCTCTCCATCATCTTCTCCTTCACCGTCTCCTCCCCTTCCTCCCATGACAACATGGGCGATGTCCTCACCCCACTCTGCACCCGATAGGCTGTCACCTCCAACAGCGTCCTCGCCTGCTGGCCTCTTTGACGAGCTTAACCTCCTCTCCACCAAACTTGGCCGCCTCGCCCTCTCTGCCTCCCTAATCTCTGATCTCCAACACATGTTCCTCTCAATGCTTTTTTCTTCCATTGGGCTCGGATCGATCGTCAGCACATTCTTCGGCGAAGGGGTTCTTCGCTTTATAAGTCTTCGTCACATACACAGCGTTTATATTCTTCGTTGCTCGACCAGTAGCAATGTGGATGATACGAAGGACTCCGGAGGGAGGGGCCATGGATGAGGCACATTTCTTGACCATTGTGTTGCTAGCACTTGTTGTGGGCTTATGGGGGAATTGCTTGGTCACAATGTGATGATTGGACCGTTGATTTTGGGGCTTGTTTTGCCTGGTGGGCCCCTGTTAGGGACGACTTAATTTGACGGACCGGGTTGATCGGCTTGTGGTTGGAATTCTTTTGCCTCTTTATGTGGCAACAGAGGGTTTGAGGACGAATTTGTCGGCGTTGAGGGAGGATGGAAGGTGGGGTTTTCTGTCGGTGTTGTTTGGGGCGTTGAGGGAGGGTGTTGGGTTGATGATGAACTGTAAGGGGATTATCGAGCTGCACGCGCTGAATGGTTGGTTGGCATGACTATGAGGTAAGACTGACTATTCTTTTCTTCTCTCTTCTGTTTTTTTTTTTTTTTTTTTTTCAGTTGCGGATAGACCCCTTGTATTACTGCCGAATTGCAGCTAGATCACAGTAGTTTTATTGTTATTGAATCATTGATAGACCCCTTGAGTGAAATTTTGTTGACTCTCTCGTATACTTGTCAAAGGACAGCTTTCCTTTTCATATGCGTACTCTTTCTTGATTCGGATTAGAATTAGAAAATGAAGTAGAAAACGCCCTTGAGCTGTGACTTCTTTTCTTAATGTGTGTTCTCGTACGTAGTACCATTGTATTTGGGTGGAAGTTTTGTGAAATCTACCCCAAAAATTACACTTATATATAATCACTTACAGACATTTGTTGTGTTATGTGGTTGCGTTAGAAAAAAAATACTTATATATATATATATATATATATATATATATATATATATATATATATATATCACAAGATTAATAAGGTCATTTAATCAGTAAGCTGAACCACTTTTGGACTTATGAGACTGATTATCCACCTCTTGTGCTATGAGTCTCTGGTCCATGAAGTATGGTGCCCATTAGTAATGCTGTAGCATTTTACTACATGAAGTTACGATATACTCTCTTTTAGTACTCTCTTACTGTTTCTCCCATTAATGCAGCTCCTGGACAAGCACCTATACGCCTTCCGGCAGCATCAGCGCCGCCCTCCTCAAAACTCTTCTACCGTCCCTCTGTGAGGTTCGCCACCCAAAAGTGCTGCGCTCTCCAGCACTCCGTCGCCACTACCGGTGAGCTCCGCATCTTAACCTGCGCTCATGTTGCCGAAAACGTACCTTCCCTGGCCTTCTCGCCCATCTAGAATCTGGCCCACGATGGCAGCCTCACTCCCATATGTGTCTACCTCGTCCACCTCATTTCCCTCGTTGGTCAAACCACTTGCCTCCCTTGCACCTTATCGCCCTGCCAAGAAACGGGTCGACAGTAGGAGGCGTGTTCGTCGCTTCTTTTCGCTGTCCCTCTCGTCTTCGTCCGCTTCGCTGTCCGATAAGATTGTCAAGGCGTTTCGTTTCCTTGAGCAAACTCTTGACTCGCTCTCCTTTGTCCCGTTCATCAGTAAGTACAACTGTGCTTGTCTTGTATAACTATCTTATATTGTTAATTAACAGGGGTAACCGTGGATAGACCCTATGTAGTATGGTTGTTTTCAACTTAGTATAAATTTCATAGAAGTCCTCTTATAGCGTGAACTATATATACAAGTAGGGCTGGAAATGAACCAAATAATTAATAAATAGTTCGATAATTGTTCGAATAACTAGCTATTCGGTCATATTCGATTCGGTAGTTCATTTAACACTAAACAAATATTTTTAAGTACTCGAGTTTGTTAGCTATTAGAATTTGACCAGATGTATATTTGATTCGTTTGTCTATTAAATATTCGTTTAAAATTGATCACATGTTATTATTTGTATTATTGCATATATGATGTCGTATTTGTAACCCACTTATCATTTCTACTTAAGTTTTATATACCGATTTTGAGGTTTAAATAATTTTAAATCTATTTTTAATTAAATTTTAATTTAAATATATACACATCAATATATTATAAAGGAATAATTTTTATTTATGAATTTTAATACTACTTGAAAATTAAATTCTTTAGCGAAATAAATATATTTTGATATTCGAGAAGTATTCGTGAGTATTCATGAATAGTTCTCAAATACTAAGTATTCGAGTTCGAATTCGAAGAACTAGATATATGAATATTAGAGTCCACATTCGAACTCGATAATTTTAAACAAATACAAATACGAACACTTTAGTATTCGATTCGATTGGATCGTTTACCACCCTTATATACAAGGGTTGTCCAAATGTTATGGCATACAATGAAAGGAAAAGGCTGCGGGCAAAAAAGTATCTCAGAAGTTTAATCGGGTTACAAGTTCTCGGGCTATATTGGTGATGGTCTAAGGAAGGCCCACGGAAATATTAGTCTGTTGGGCCTTTCGCCCAACCCTCATGGGCTACCATGACAGAATACTGTTTAACAGTTGGTTTTTTATTTTCCCTTTTCCTTTTTTCATCTTTTGGTCTGGGATAAAATATGTATTATATGCCTTAAGAGGTTCCTTATTTCAGCTTGTCTTCCATACGTACTTTTTTTTTTTTGGAGATTAATGCCTCTTGATTTCGGCTTATGAACCGGTCCGTTGGGTTTTCTCTACCATTATAGTTACAATTCACATCACATTTCTAGTACAAAATGTACAATTATCATATAGTACAATGACAAATTTTGGGGGTTCAAACTCCGTTTAAACTAAACATAGTACTCACAACAAGTTTATTCGTAGAAAATTACACACTTTACAATTAAGTTTAAATCACATGACTAATCCTCGAACCCACCAACAACTTGTTCTTGTAGGATGAGTGGTCCAAACTCCAATTAACCTTAAAAGAAAGAGAGCATCTCTTCTTCAAGTGGACACGGGCGTATCCCTCTTTGTACTAACACTAGGTCAAGGGAGATAAGAATGACTCTATATGGTGGGAAAATTATTCACATCACTTAATTTGCTACATCATTATCTCCAATTAGATGTCAGTTCTCATCATTCTTAAATCCAAGTATCTAACTCCATGATCTTTGGAAATCTTATACTATATGTTATTAACACTTTATGCCTCCTAATTAGTTGTCCAATATGTACATGAAATTGAGGACATGGCCACCACTCAAAGAGGCATTAGTTGTCCAATATGCACATATTTTTCTCTCATATAAATCACTTGTCTAATCCTTGAACGTATAATCAACTTGATCTATAGAAAAGAGTGGTCCAAACTCAAGTTAACCTTAAATAAAGAGATCGAGCATCAATTCTCCTAGCGATCGAGGGAGATAAAGTGTGACTCCACATGGTGGAGAAATATACGCACATCACTCTTTTCTACATCATTATCTCCAATGGAGATCAATTTTATCATTCTTAAATACAAATATCGATATCCATGATCTTTGGAACCTTATACTATGTGATATATATAAGCACATTATGCTCCTTCGTTATCCAATATGTGCTTACGTTTGACGGTTTTGAGGACATGGCCACCTCTCAATTAGAGGCATTTTGCTGCAGAGGAGAGTGTTGGAGAGCACTTGACGAGAAATCGAAATGCTAAGCCTCTCCGTGTCGTTCTCTGCAGGTTGAGCGAATGAAATTTAATAATCCATGATTTTTTTTTTTTGAGAGATGTAACAAAGTTAAAAATGAATGTTTATCACGTCAATAACATACTTAATTATTAGCATTATGAAACGAGATATTGGTCTTTGTTTACTCTGTGTTTGGTTGCACACTTTTTGAGAAAACTTTTCTCAAAACATCTGACAATGGCAAATTTGTAATTAAAAGTTTTCCAGATATTTCTGTAAATTGTGTTTGGTTCAACAAAAAATTTACAGAAATATTTTCTATAAAATATCAAAACCTACCAAATTTTACAAAAAACAATTTCCTCTCAAAATGAGAGGAAATCACCAGAAATCTGACACATACCATATTTAATTAAAAACCTACCAAATCTTGTTATTTTCTATAAAGTTATGAGCTATTTTCTTGTTTTGAACCAAACAAGCAAAGTACAAAAAACAAGAAAATTGGTACTTTTTGATTTCTTAAAACTTTTCCTATAATTTTTTTAAGAAATACAAGGAAATCATATTTTAGGTGGAAAACATTTCCTATAATTTCTAGAAATTGAACCAAACACCCCCTTAATAGGTGGATTATGTTAGTAATTAACCAAGAGCTATGACTTCATATATATCGAAATCGCCTTTCGCGATTGGACTTGCACAAAGGTATTATTGGTCCCACCTAAAAGCAAAAGAGTTCACAGATTAGTGCGTTGGCTACCATGTGTCCACTTCATTTTTTCCTTGAGCTATCCAAAATCAATGGTTAAAAATAATACTATCACTTGTCCGTTAAGTTACGTCATAGTTTTGGATAAAAAATTAATCAACTTGATTAATTTAGCTGGCTGGATTACCTTTTTACTAATCCATCCTTTTTCTCAAAAAAAAAAAAAATGATCAACTTTGTTGCGTTGATAGTTTTCAGATAACTAAACCGCTTATTTTTTATCAATCTCACCAGTAGCGAATTCAAGATTTTGAGAAAATTGTGTCATTATATAATTAATAATTAAAAACTTTTATTATTGCACTCTTAAGAGTTTTCATATTTTGAAAAAAAAAAATCTAACAGTATCGTTAGTAACACTATCAAAGACATATTTCTCAGTGTATGTCGTCAATAAGTAATTATCGAGCCAATTATCACTCATTTATTCTACCACTTAATCTTAATTAACTTCATTGTATAAGCAACCACATTTGGACAGTCATCTTAGCCACGTATAAAATCAGCGGTATCTTCAAAACACATATTACACAATAGTTTTAGGCTTAATTGCACTGTATATATGCCCTGTAGTTTCACCTGCTTTGCACGTATATAACCCTAATTGTATTTTGTTGCACTTAAATACTTGAAGTTTCTAAAAGCTACACTTTAATACTCTTAGTTTTAAAATCTGAGAGTTTCTCCCCAAAAATTCTCACGAAACACTCACATACTAATTTGAGAACACTTTAACTCTTAACATTCGTTAAATTTGTTGTTAAGCTTATCAAAATTCTATTATATAATAAAATTAGGGTAGATTCAAAGTAGGCCCTTGATATAGGTCTAATAATAGATTTAATAAAAATAAGGGTTAAAATATTCTAAAGTTAAAATCTGAGTAATACATGAGAATTTTTCGGGGGAAACTCTCATGTGTGATTAACTAATGGTACTACCCCAGTTGTATTTTGTTGCACATATTTGCACATATATAACCCCAGTTGTATTTTGTTGCACTTAAATACTTGAAGTTTCTAAAAGTGCACTTTAATACTCTTAGTTATTCAAATATGGAGTTTCTCCCAAAAATTCTCACGAAACACCCACATACTAATTTGAGAACACTTTAACTCTTGATATTATTAAATTAGTTGTTAAGCCTATCAAAATTCTATTTTATAATAAAATTAGGGTAGATTCAAAGTAGGCCCTTGATATAGGTTTAATAATGGATTTAATAAAAATAAGGGTTAAAATATTCTTAAGTTAAATTTTGAGTAATACATTAATTTTTTTTTTGGGAGGGGGGGGAGCTCTCATGTGTGACTAACTAACGGTAAAGGTACTAAAGTGGGAAATTTTAAAAAGTTGAGAATATTTAAATGCAACCAAATACAAATGAGAGTATATACGTACAAGATAGGTGAAATTATAAGGTGTTAAGTGCAATGAAACCATCGTTGGCGTGTGTGTGTGTTAGGGGGCGCTTGATCAAAGTCGGGACACATGACCCCACTTTAGTATGGATAGATATACCACCGTATCTCACTGTCCTAGAAATTAATATTTCAAGTTTAATCATGAAAGTTCGTGCCTATATCATATACTGTAAATAAATACTAACAACCTTTCTTAGTTTAATTGAGGGTAAATTACACTAAACACCCTAGAATTTCTGCATTTGGGAATAATCCCCTTAAAACTTTCAAAATCGCGCTAAAGAGCCAATAAATTTTGTAGAGAATACTGGTATCTTATGGCTAAATTATAATAACCCCACCTCCACCACCCCCCAACCCCACCAGTAACTTTTAAAATGACTTTTTATGTTATCTTTTTGTTCTAATTTATGAGAGTTATCTACAAAACGTGGAAAACTTATAGGAAGTTTTTCGTAATTCCAACAGTGTTGATGTCAGAAACTTAATTATGGGTGTTATAGTGGATTTAGAAGAGCTTAAGGTCCTTCAATCTTCTTTGATGACTAATTGCTTTGGGCAAAAGACAAATTCCTACATGTACAAAATATTAGAGGGTTGGAATTAGATTCTCCGGTGGTTCTTCCCATGATCAAGTTAGTGATGATCTTTAAAGGAGAAAAATGTACCAAAAAAAGTAGTTTTAGGTTTTTAGTCATATGGAACAACGTACCTTCATGCGGAAAATAATATGCATAGCGTACCTTCATGCGGAAAATAATCTGCATATTTATAACAGGCCTAAAAGAGTATTTGGGTAGCTTCGATTAGGTCCATGTAGTCGGCTAAGTCAACCGACACTTTACACGCATTGGCCGTTAGTGGTCCAGTCATCCTTGCGTTTAATGCAGCGGCGAAAAAATGGATAAGGTGTTGGCGTGGTCCGAAGAGTCATTATGAGTTCAGTCGGGGATAATGATGACTTTGACCATATATTTAATGCGACAGTGATTAGTGGACATCGTTGGATAAGACAAAGCCCGTGGTTCAAGGTGCATCGCTAGGTTCGAGTGGAGATGTCTTTTCTCTGGTCCTTCGAGAAAGTTTGAGTGAGGAGGCCTTTCGTCTCAGGCTTTTGAGAGAAAAACTGGGTGAGGATGCCTTTCGTCTTGATCTTCAAAGTGCTTAAAGGAGGGGAGCTAGCGTCCTAGAGACTCGGGTCATGTTATGTTATAATGCCTAAGTTGAAAAATTGAGAAGCGTGTCGTCTCCTCAAGAGCGGTTTATACCCTTAAGAACGGTTTATACTTAGCATTTTCTGTGATACAATGAAAAATTATTTGAGATTTAATTAGTTTGATTTTGAAAGTTATTAGATGCAAAACGCTAAAAGGTCTTGGGGGGTTTAATGTAATTTACCCTTTAATTAAATTTCTAATGATTCAATTCCATCCATCATTATAAGAGCCCTAATGCTTAATCAAATCACCAGTTCATTAGCTGTCCTTAGGGATTATGAACAATAAATTACTCGTGACTCTACATTGGCCCCTCGTGACAACTAAATCCAACGAAATATCAATCATATAACAGTGATCCCAATACAAAAATTGGCTCTTATGAGCTGTAGCTGACAATAAATAAACCTACTCTTGTTCATTTTATTTTGCACACTAACCGAATTTGATCTTTTCTCTATTTAATTCTCCATTAATCAAGACTTCGAAGTTCGAACTAATACAGATCAGAGATGCCCATACGAACTCCTATAGTTGTGTAGAAAGCATGTTCACACGTTTAATAGTAAAAATCTATCCATATGGGAAGGAAACAAGAAATCTTTTACTTGTTCGGTTAAATATTGTACACTATATATCTTTTTCTTTATATTTTTCAGTCCAAATTTCTTATTTATGGTGTGTCCATCCAGCACAAACCATTATTTGATTTACATAATCACCCTAGAGACGAGCAATGGTAGTGTGCCTATTGATTGTTTCTCGGAAAAAACATCGTGTCTTGAAGAAAAGTAATAATCCAAAAGAAAGAGTATTCTTGGATCAATACATTTATATCTAAAGACCCGTTTGGTTTAAGTTTTTTTGCCTAGGTTCTTGGGCAGAAAGCCTGTCAAAGGGTCACTTTTGGCAGGATTTCTGCCCAAAACGCCTCTAAAATTTCTGCCCAAAACGCCTCTTTTTTAGAGGCGTTTTGGGCAGAAAGCCTGCCAAAAATGACCCTTTGGCAGTCTTTCTGTCCAAGAACCTAGGCAAAAAACTTAAACCAAACGGGCCCTAAATCTCCATGTTCTACATTGATCCAGGAGTCGTCATCACTTGGAACGCCACGTGTCTAGTGGATCCAGTCCACTGGATATTTTCTCCATACATTGAGGGTGAGGAGCAAAGACTTTACTGCATATATAGGCTTATCCAACGCATATAGGAAGACATGAAACCCTAATTTCTGTCCAAATTTTAATGATGCTAGCTAGGTGGACACGGGGACTAGCCTCATGAGGCGTGTTTGAGTTTGTTACACGACGAATTCTTTATTAAAGTCATAAAAGAAAGAAAAAAAAAATCAAATTTAGTGTCTATACTCATGGACGACGCACATGTGACATGTGAGATCACACACGTCTATTTTTCCCATACACGTTGGTTCTTAGTAATAATGATCTGTGGATGGGCGTGTGTTGTAAGAGAAATTAAATCAGGTCCAAGTTCTGTTACTACTTCACGGGGGAAGAAATTCATTCAAGTCAAACAGTTCAAATATGAAGAATTAATTCATGATCTGCGCGTCCTAATAATTCTTTCCTATCTTCTTTAAAACAGATAGTGCGGTCGAAAATCCATTAATGTGTTTACTAGAAAAGAGTTTTCAAGTAAATTAAAGTAAATACCCAAAATCTCAAAAAGAAAGAGAGAGAAGTTAGATAACTTGTGAATCGTGATATCTCTGACTATTTTCATGCTGAACATAACAAATATATAATGTTCTCTTTTTGTTAATGATTATAATTGAGTTTGCGAGTATCACTAAGGGGCTGTTTGGTTCGTCTTTTAACTCAGTGGAAAAGTTTTACACCGCCTCCACATCAGATTTTTCATGCCATGTAGGATGTAAGCTTTCCTTCGGGTTTTTTTTTTCAATTTTGGTTCGCTAGGGTTGAAGAAGGGAAACTCGATGAAAATCGCCTCCACATCAGATTTTTTTCTCCCCCAATTCCTTCCTTAACCTCGTGAAATCGACGAAAACTGCAGCCACATCGACTTTTTGCCATATAAACAAAAGTTTTTCCTTTTTTTCCATGTGAACCAAACACAAGAAAAATAAATATATTGATTTCCCACCATTTTTTTTGTGCGAACCAAATCGAAACAATCTAGTTCTTGGAAAAGTTTGGAAAACTCAAAACTTGTGTTTTTGTACATAGAAATGCATTTTCCTATATCTAGGAAACGAACCAAACAACCATTAATACTTGACCTATAGGGGCTGTTTGGATGCCTTTAGGAAACTAGAGTATTTATGACACAAAATAGAAAGTGGTTATCCACCTCACCACTTTCCATTCGAGTGTTTATATTGTTTAGTTAAGAATCTTTGTGAATCCTAAAATAATAGTATTACATTGTTTGGATAGTATAATGTAAACTAGAGTATTTATGACACAAAATGGAAAGTGGTTATCCACCTCACCACTTTCTACAAGGTTTTGACTTTTTTATTATTTTTTTGGAAACATTTAGGGGCTGTTTGGTTGTTGTTGGTAAAGTTGTGTATTTATGACACAACTTGGAAAGTTGTTGTCCACCTCATCATTTTTACTTTTACACTTTTCTTTGTTTGTTTTTGATTCCATTGGAATCATAAAACACTTGTTTGGTTTGCAAAATAAAACTTTAATTATTTGTTTGGAAAGTGTAAAAAGTGGTTCCTACTCAAGTGATCATATTGGTTGGAATTACTTTTTCATGGTTTCAATGTTAGCTTTCTCCTAAAATCATGTCTTTTTTTTTATGAAATCACTTTACAAGCCACATCAGTATATGAAACCACTTTACACTATTTTCACAATTACAAACAAACAATTGAAAGTGATGAAAGCTAACATTGGGACCCACTTTTTTACACTTTCCATCATTTTACATGGTAAAAACATACAACCAAACGGGCCCTTATGACATTGTGTCATCTTTCCAACAAAATCAATCCTAATTTTGATGATTTTGTTTTCGGTGACACCTCATCTTAATGTGTAAGCTTTTCATATAAAAGAGAATTTAAACAAACAATGTAAAGTGATGAAAGCTGATATTGGGACCCACTTTTTTACACTTTCCATCCTTTTATATGGTAAAAACATACAACCAAACAGCAAACTCTCATTGGACTGTCTGAAGCTCAATTCTGATGTGGCACACCTCTCCCATTCAGATTCAGCAGGTGTCGGGGCGGTGCCGATCAGGTGCGGTCTTATTGCGCGCGTTGTCTCAACCATTGGAACGCTGCTATGATCCTTTGATTCGCGAGCTTGGAGCAATTGAGCGTGGTCTTATATACGGTGCCATTTCCGAAAGATTATATATGTACACTCGCATCGAAGTGGAATGAGATCGATTGCGCGGTGGTGATTGCTGCTCTAGTTCTTTTTCTCTTGCATCCTGCTTAATTTGGGCATGTCGTCCATGATGTTAATCTACTTGCTAGGCCTTCTCTTTTGTAGCTTCACTTACAGTGGGGGTGTTTGGTTCAACTATTTTATGGGAAAGTTTTAAGAAAACACCTGACAAATGATATTATCATAAATAATAGATTTCTGTAGATTTTCATAAACTGTGTTTGGTTCAACATTGAATTTACGGAAAAGTTATATGTAAAGTACAGAAATTTGTACAATTGTACAGAAATTGTTTTCCACTGAAAATGGGCGGAAAACACCAGGAAATCTGACGCATATATTAAAAAAATTAATTAAGTACACCAATACAGTTCCCATGTGATTTCTCATGGACATTGTTAGTAAGTTATTTTCTATAAAGTGATATCCAACCAAACAAAAGAAAAAGAAAACAACATATTTTCTATTAAGTTAGGAACTTTTTCATACTTTGAACCAAACAAAGAAATAGCAAAAAACAAAACATATGGTTCTCTTTGAGTTCTATAAATTGTTCCTACAAATTTTATAAAAATATAAAAAAATCTATATTTCAGATGTTTTTTTTCCTATAATTTATAGAAATTGAACCAAACACCCCCCCCCATGAGGAGAGGGACCAATTGTGTAGCTCATTCTCTTGTTCAGAGCTAGAAGTCGGCAGGACCAAGTACGGAGTGACTTTATCCCTCTAGACTCGCAAAATTTTGTGCTTCATGATCTTGTTGTCGGTCTTTAATGAATGAAGTTCTCTTCCACTAAAAATGTTTTATAATAAAATTGTATCACAGTTAACACTATTCCAGCCAAAATGGTATATTAAACAATATTATAAACGTTCAAAAGTCAGCTTAATTTAGTGCACACATACGGCAACTTATGCCATCGTTGGGCTAAGAATTCAACCCAATAAGAGAGAGCAAAATTCCTCATAAGTAATCATATTTATTTGCCACAAAATAAAGGGTGTAATTTAATTTAATTTTATTGTCTGTTGAACAAAGATTTAGCATGTCTTTGAGCCGAACTTCTTTTCTATTGATTTATTATTATTATTATTATTATTTGGTGGCTGGTCATGGCGCACAGTCTAAACTGTCCATCTCCGAATCATCCTTTTGCCAACCAATCTCAAATTTCCAGCCAGTTTAATTAGTAGGCCTTGAAATATAAAAGGATGAAAATTTTGTTTTATTATATATCTAAACAGCCCGAAAACTTAGATTCTTCTCATGCAAATAACAAATATTCATCATGAAAAACCCCAAGTAATTAAAAAAGGTGAAATTTATAAACAAGAGAAGATTATGGGGGAAACTAGGAATTCTACTCTATACAACTTGCTATATTACATAATAAGGCCCACTCCCTTATTTTTCCTATTCCTCCAACATCGAGCTAGTCCAAATCTCACTTTCCAGTTGAAATCGCCGCCCAAAAACACGCCAAAGGCCCACGTAATAAGAGGACTAAAAATAAAAATTAAAGATATCACATGGACGTCCCAAAAAAACCCCTTATCACATAGGAGGAAAAAGAAAATAAAAAAAAAGAGGAAAAAAATCCAAATCGGATCCGGGTTCGAATCTTAAGGATCCTCCGTTATACTCTCAAGATGAGGCCTCCAAACTCCGACTCGCCCGCTTCTCTTCCTTCTGTTACCCCCAACCTTTTTATCCGATAAAATGTCCTGCAAGTACTTATCCTGCTCCACTGGCTTAAGGTCCTTGGGCTTGGAACTCTTGTGGGCCTTGCTCTTCTTTTTCTTATCCGGTACGGACACAGAGGGTATAAGAAAGTAAAAACTACCCCGTTTGAGCTCGGACTCGGGCGACACAATTAAGATCCGACCCGCAACGCCGCCGCCGTTCGAGGAGCAGGGCATGCTGAGCACGTGACCGGGATGGGCCGTGAGGATCTCACGGGCCGAAACCGGCCGGCTGAACTCGTCGACGTGGCCGTTGAGATGAACGACTCGGATGACGTCGAGGGCCCCACACGGAAGAACGCAGGCTATACAACAACGAAGGCTGTTTCCCATCTTAGAGAGAGAGAGAGAGAATGAGAGAGATTCTCTTTCTCCCTCTCCTTGTTTAATTTGGTTTGTTTCTCTCTCTAGGATTTGTGTTTCTTTGGAAGGGGAGGAGAGTGGTTGATTATATAGACGAAGAGGGTATAGAGTTGTGTATTATTATATTTTGGTGTTTTTTTTTTTTTTTTAGGGTAAGAATGAATTGAAGCGCTTATTTCTATTGGGTGGTAGTTGGATCGTATACATGTTATTTTAGTATTTTTGCATATATGCTCTCCTTTTAGTATTTAAGTTTATACACTAGATAAGAAAATGTGTAAGGTAAATGGGAATCTAGTTACTTCGCAAATACTTCAACATATAGTTTAGTTTCTTATATATATAGTGTATCATTGTAATTTGATAGTTGTGAATATTGTGATTCATGTCGGATCGTGAATGAGACTGTGATTAATTGTCTTTGCACTATATAAAGTTCTAATTCTTGTTACTCGAAAAATTAGTTATCGGGAATACATCAATTTTCGCTTTACACTTATGCTGTGTTTGGGAGTTTACTAAGGGAAGAGAAGGAAAGGTATACAACGGGAAGGGAAGGGAAAGGAAGGGAATGAAACTGTAATATGTTGTTTGGGAGTTGAGTAAGGTGAATGAAGGTGAAAGGAAGTAAATATATGTAAATTTACATAAATAACTTTATACTAATAACACATCAGTCTTTTTATTTATTTTGATGGGGATAAGAATGTTATTACACCCATTTACCCTCCTTTACCCTCCTCTACCGCCCAAATCAGGGGGGAGGGGGGGGGGGGGGGGGGG
>BQKN01066250.1:70809-128891 GCA_022839385.1 Asparagus kiusianus
CGATACAATGAGTGCAACAATATAAAAAACCCTAACTAGGGCTTCTTAGAAGGTGTGCAAGGAGAATTCGTGAAGGGGTGTGAAGGAGGCTTTGTGAATTCTTTTTTCGGTTGTGAATTTTTTTGGCTGGACGCGTAGGGAGAGGGTGAGAACACAAAGGCGGATGTGCTGAAGAGGGGTACGGTGCAAGCAAGTGTTTTTGCGGCTGTATTGGCGTAGGTACAGAGAGAGAAAAAGGAGCCGAGTTTAAGTGGGTTTTTGTATTTTTTGAGAATGTATTTGTGTGAGAGGTTTGAGAGATTGTGTGAGGGTTTAGATTGAGTGATTGTAAACCCTAGTTGTATCTTTCACTCTATTAGTAGATCCCCCTCCTTGCCCCGTGGACGTAGGCAGTTTGCCGAACCACGTAAAATTAGTTGTTTGAGTTTGTGGCCATTGTAATAGTTTTTAGGATCCCTCGACAAGTCAGTCCTAGAACTGATGAGAGGAAGAGCCGATATCTCACTTTGTTGAGATATCCGCTTCAGATTCTTGTTTTCTTGGTGAAACGGGAATTCTTATTGGGATCTTTCTCTCTTATTGTGCACCAGAAACTCTGCCAAAATTTTCGCTGCGCACAACAGCCTCGTCGTCGCCTCTTCGTCTCCGTTCTTGCTCTCTATTAAATGAGTGTGATCCCAATCTTAAACCCTAATTTGACCCAATGGCTTTTTCTCTCTCCCCATCGAATTCGTTCAATGCATCTGCCACCTCTGTTGACAAATTTAGAAAGCAGCAGCAACTCGGATCTCAAAGGTTTGATTTCTTTAATCTAGGATCTAATTTTCATTTTTTCCCCTTTGATTTAATTTATTTTTTCTCGCTTTCTTTTATCAGATAGGAAGTTCCCAGCTTAATTTGGCAACGAGACATGAACCTCATTTTATAAAGTTTGGGTTGCGCAAGTAAGATTCTTCTTCAATTTCAAACTTTTTTTATTTTTTTGTCCAAGATTCTTCTCCAATTTCGGAACCTCATTTTATTTTTGGGTTTTTTTATTTATGGCAAGAATTATAAACATTTCAAGAGTCATATGCTGTAATGTTATTGTTATATGTTTGTGCTTGCCCCAAAACTTTAAATGGTGTTTTAAAAACACGTTTGAAAAATAATCACCATGCAATAGTGTTTTTTTTAAACACAATAAAAAGACACTTTGGTTACCAAACACACTCTTAGCGCATCATTAGTTGGTGTGTTATTCGCATTGATTGTCATGGTGGAGCCAAGAATTTTGACAAAGGGCCCAAAAAATTGAACTCTCATCTACAAAATTAGAAGATATTTGAACTCTTTTAAGAAATTGTTCTATAGTTAAGTCACTACGTTGGTTCCTTAAATTTTAGTATTTGAAATTAGTTTTTCAAATCATAAAAATTGCTATTAGGTCAGTTAAAGTTTTACTTATTTTTAGAGTAGTCCATCCACTCATGAGTATAACTAGCGATTGAAGAGATTAAATTTGAAAAAATAATTATGAGAATTGAAGATGCTGATAGTCCACAATAATAGATTTTACTTGTAACCCTACAATTGCTACTTATTGTCTTGATTGGAGGGATTAATTTTGAAATATGTTAAGAATTGAGGGACCTAATAGGAACAATTGAGGGATTAAGTTTAAAATAACCTAAGAACTAAGGGACAGCAATTTGTCCGATTTGAGGGACCAATCTCATAAGACGAAAGATTTAAGGGACCAATAGGGGAAAAACCGTATTTACCCAAGAGGGGGCCAGGGCCCTTACGGGCTCCTCCCCTAATTGGTTATATATGATATTCATCAATGCAGCCTACATATTTGTGCAGATAATATCTATTTTGTTAACATGTTTTTTGCATTTCTCCAATTTATTATTATTTTTTCTTGACTGGTATCAAACTTAAGATATCTTTCTAGCAAAATAAGCTACTAAGAAATAGAATCAATAAAGTCTGATTGCTCTATCATGAACATAATAGATGTCAACACTAATTTATCTTCATTTTGCGAAATAAACTATCATTTCATATCCGTTTTCTTTTAAATGTGTGGGTAAGTAGTTCAATGAAAACAATGCTTTATTCTTTACATGCATTTTGACTTTATTAGTTGAGTTTTTTGGACGCCTCAAACCATTAACATTGTTTAACAAAATATCACATTAATTAAAAATGCAATTTTTGAAACAGCAAAAATCTAAGACAGTCACGCGCGAGATGCTATTCATGTAACAGATAAAATTGCAAATTTGTATAAGTAAATTTATTATTATCATTATTTTCCACATTTACGCTCCATTGATTTGTAGCCTTACATGTGCGAAAGATAGATTTGTTGGGGAGCAAAGTGCAGGGGTATTTCACTCTCCCTGCCTACTACAATATGCGCAACTCCGAAGCCAACTCACAATTAACAATCAACAAGATATAAAACAACCACAATCAAGAAAAAGAAAACACCGAGATTTACGTGGTTCGATCGACCAACTTCGACCTATGTCCACAGGAACCACTCAACTCTCGTCTCTCAATCTCTCAACCTCACATATATAATCAACTCTCATATTCTCTCCAAAGACCACTCCTTGTAATCTTTTGCACGGGTAAAAATCACGAAACCCTCGTCTCTTGCACAATCTTCTTGAATCAGTCTACGCCCTCTGCTAACCCTAAATTACAAGAATATTAGCTCTCTCTATCACATTTTCTCTCTACTCTCTTCTTCTTAGTTTTTCCTCCAACAATAGAAGAATATATATAGTGAAATCAAAACTCTATCTCTAGCCTAACTTCCTAATTAGAATAGGATTCAAACTCCTAATCATGATGGAACTCAAACTTCTACTCATGATAGATCTTTATATCTATCTAATTCTCATGAAGTTCTACAAAGAATCAAAGACACAATCCTAACAATCTTCACCTTGGATTTGATTCCCAAACTCCCTTGAAGATATATCATCGTCGTCTTGAAACTTTATCTCTCCCGCTAGAGTCTTCTACTTCTTTCACACTTCAAATCGAAGCAGCCACACTCCTAATCAGAACACCTGCACTCCAACTGGTTGTCTCGTGACCCTCACTATCATTTGCTTCACTGTGGTGCCTCCACCTCTCTTATATGCACCAAGAGATCTTCGCCACCTCTGACAATAAAAGCAAATCAATCATGCTTGTCATCCCAACTTGAGCCTGACAATAGCCTCTCCCTACTTGTTGTCATTATGCTCTACTTGCATTGCTCGTCTTGAATCATATCGGTGCACCTCTCCTACTCCACACTACGAGCCAGATGCCTTTATCTCCTCCATCACTTAGTTTGGACCGAATATGAGCGCTTATCGTCTTCAAGTCTAATACCACAATCTCTATTACCCTGTGTGTCACTCAGTCGTGCCAGCTTGCAAGCTCCACCTAATCTGGCACTGTCCTCCTCGAGTCTACACACCAACTAACTATTGCTCCCGCGATGACTTTGACTAATTATATGCTGATAACTCTACTGCTAGAATCACATCTGATTCTCTATGTCAGTCTCATTTATCGCATACTCATTTTCCCTATCTACCATCAGATCTGTCTTGCCGTATGTTGAATAGCGGAATATCGAATTTTGGACCCGAAGTAGTCTTCATTCTCTAACCATGATCAAAATTCAAATCAGTCACTGTAGATATTGAATTTGATAAAACCAACGCAAAAAACAAACTCAGCATGTCAAAAAACCCTAGGAACGACTCCTGGATCACCAAAATCCGCCTCCAAATCTTCGATCAAAAGACAAATAAATCTCAACAGTTGGATCTGTGTGAACAGTACCCACCACACGCTACAGTGTGCAGCTGCTACAGTAATTTTTCTTTTTCTTTTTCTTTTCATCTTGATTCTTATAACACTGATCTTCAATCTTGCACGACATTGTCTTCTATCTTGCGAATTCGCTCACGAATCCATTATCATCGCTTTGATACCACTTGATGGGGAATTTCACTCTCCCCACCTACTATAATATGCGCAACTCCGAAGCCAACCTACAATCAACAAGATATAAAATGACCATAATCAAGAAAAAAAGAACATCGGGATTCACGTGGTTCGGTCGACCAACTTCGACCTACGTCCACGGAGCAACAATACAAGAAATTCACTATGTATCAGGGAGAACTACAAGAGGAACCACTCAACTCTCGTCTCTCAATCTCTCAACCTCACATACATAATCAACTCTCATATTCTCTCCAAAGGTCACTCATTGTAATATTTTGCACGGATAAAGATCATGAAACACTCGCCTCTCGCACAATATTCTTGAATCAGGCTACGCCCTCTGCTAACCCTAGATTACAAGGATATTGGCTCTCTCTCTACTGCATCTTTTCTGTACTCTTTTCTTCTTAGTTTTTCCTCCAACAATAGAAGAATATATATATAGGGAAACCAAAACTCTATCTATAGCCTAACTTCCTAATTAGAATATGATTCAAACTCCTAATCATGATGTAACCCAAACTCCTAATAATGATAGGTCTCTAACCCTATCTAATTCTTATAAAGTTCTACAAAGAATCAAAGACACAATCTCAACACAAAGATCTTGGTAAAAAATGAAATATGGTATTGTTATGGGATCATGTACAAATAGGGTGTGGTATTCCATGCTCAAGAATCTGATCCAAAGCTTGGTGAGTTGGTGGGTTGTGGATTTTCTCATATTTTTTAAACTAATTTCAGCGTTTGGTGAAAATAAATATATATAAATAAAACATTAGTGACGCCACGTACAGTACTCAACTCTACGGACGTAAACAAAACTATATGGTTAGAGTACGGTGCTTAGTTTAATGTGTGAGGATTAAGAATGTAGAGTTTAGTTGTACCTTTTTGAAGCATAGATTATAGGCTAGATTACACAAATTGGCTTGTAGGTTTAACAAAAATCCCCCTAGATTTCAAGACTTAACATTTTATCTCCTTCTCCTTGAGAAAGTAACAACTAGCAATTTACCATATAAGAATTATAATGCATGTTTTTATGAGATAGCAAATAATTATCGTACGCTACTATTATATGCTTTTATTTTCTTTTTCACTTCATAGAAATTGGCATGAATGTGGGGGAAATTCCAAATATCACTTGGGAGTAATTTCCTGTTCCTAAAAACCACGGGGATTGTTTTGATTGTAAGTTGGTCCAAATAAATTTTAATTTTTCTGTCTTAATCGATACACTGGAGCTATACAATTGTGTAAAAGCATATATTTGAATTGAACAAAAAAAACTTAGGACCAAATTTGGTCTTGAGAGGTTGAGTTCTCATTGTTTTCTTTCTTTAAACGAAATGAATGGAATAAGGACAGTTTCATTCACTTTGAAATAAATACTTTTTGAATTTAGTTAGAACTCCAATTAGGCAATAAAG
The DNA here is from genome assembly GCA_022839385.1 of Asparagus kiusianus. Classification (NCBI taxonomy): domain Eukaryota; kingdom Viridiplantae; phylum Streptophyta; class Magnoliopsida; order Asparagales; family Asparagaceae; genus Asparagus; species Asparagus kiusianus. The sequence goes on from BQKN01066250.1 coordinate 76,251, forward strand.
ACATAGCAAGAAAATTTACAAAAGAAATTTATAGTGCACCTCTAAGACTTCAGATATGTAAAGGACCTCTCTGAAAGCCCATAAAGACCATGCCTCGCTGTATAAACCCTAAAAGCATACTCAAGCCATCTTCTTCAAATCAATTGTTTCAGTTGGAGTTATTTGGCCCATTTTGATTATTTATGGAAATAGTTGGAAATTATTTCCAGACACAGAAATGCATCTTCACGAGTCTCCAAATATTTCTCAAAATATAATATTTTTACTTTGTTTTATTCTTGAAATTCGGAGAGAATTTATTTGACATAGAACTTGTTGTTCACTTGTTTGTTTGCAAATAATAATAATAATAATAATAAAGGAAAACTTTTTTTAAAAAGGAAATCATTAGTGAAGAAACTCAAATGAAAGTCCTCCATCGAATTATTTAATGACCCAAATAATAATTTTTTAGCCTGGAATTTGATATCTTTAAATAGGTGACGTTTTGTAGCTTATCAAGAAACCCAAATACCTCTTTCTTTACTTGAAGAATAAGAAAAGTTTTTTTGAAAAATCTAATCAATTCTTGGGTGTGCCAGAGGGGTTTGTAGAGTTTTCTGGCTTTTTAGAGAGAAACAAACATGCTTTATTCATCCCATTGAGTGGGCATAAGTCAGATATCACAGGATTGAATGCTTTATTGTCAATTTCTGTCTCGAGTATATTATATATTATACATCAACTGAATATACCAGAAGTAAATGGTGTTTAGCTATAGTTTATTCTCAATAACTTTTTAGTATCAATTTTGAAAATAGACACTTTTAAATATTTATTTACAAATTTTGATCTAGCCTTAATTTAATTAGCATTTTCGATCTTCAAAATTGGTGAATCAAACTTTACAAGATTAACAATCCCGTGAAATTTAAACATAGAAAACTTCACAGAATTGGCAATTACGTGAAGTTTTAATTAGCAATTTCGACCAATTTTCATGAAACTATGTCGAAATTGCTAATTAAGTTAGAGTTAGATTGAAAATTGTAAATTAATATTTAAAAGAGTCAATTTTAAAAATTTGTCCTAACTTTTTATTATAAGTACATGAACTCCTTCAAGTAGAAATGAATGGCCTGTCGGAGTGAGCCCCAGTTGGAATTTGAGAGGTTAGGAGTTTGATTGCTGTAGAAACGACTAAAACAGCGTTGAAGAACAGGAAAAATGAAGCAGGCAGAAATTTGGATGCAGTCTAGTTGATCGCGGGCTTCGGCCGGTCGACCGGAAACGTGCACACTACAAGGTGTTCTTTTAGCTTTCTGTCTGGACGACCGCGAGGTTAGGTCGGTCGACCGCTAACCCTGTTCGGTCGACCACTAGGCTAGTCCGGTCGATCGAAACCTTGTAATTGATTAAGCTGAGATTTCAGCCTTCTGGTAGGTCAACCAGGCCACATGTGCGGTCGACCGCGACGACGGGTTTTTGGGCATGATTGCAGTTTTCTGTTATGATTGGGATTTGTGTTTGATATAAATAGTAACACGATTTTAAGGTTTTTGAGAGTTGAAAAGAGGTTTGTTTTGTGCACATAAAAGAGAGTTTTCTGAGCAATTTGGTTAGGGTTTTATTTGAGATATTTGAGAGGTTTGTTTGAGAGATTTTGAGTGAATTTGCAATCTCTATTTGTACTCTCCTTCTCTATTAATGAAAACTCATTCCCTTCTTGCCTCGTGGACATAGGCAACTTACCGAACCACGTAAAATTTGTTTGTTTGTGTTCGTGTCGTTATTTTGATTGTGTTTGGCCTTCTTTCTCAGCGTTCTGTTTTCCCTCGGAACCCTAATAAGTGGTATCAGAGCACTAAGCTATGCTTGGGATTAGGTGGAGTAGATCGCTTTGGAAGCTAGTCTAGTGCTTCAGTTGGAGGTAAATGTGGGATTTTTATTATTGTGGATCTTATCTTCCGTCGTGTGGGGTGAGATCTTTTGGAAACTCTTGTTAGGGTTTCAGTTGGAGGTAAAAATCTACCTTTCTTACAGTTTGGATATATTTCTTTCAGTTTGTTCAGTATTGGTTTGTTGGTATTTTGAAGAAGATAGCTGAGAAAGAAGGTGTTTAGAGTGGTACTTCTGGCTTGAAGACCGTTCAAAGTTTGAATATCCACTCTATAAAAATAGATGTGGAGAAGTTTAATGGCACAAATAATTTTGGCTTATGGAGATGTGAAGTTTTGGATGCGCTGAACGCACAAAATTTAGAAGACACTTTGGAGTTGGATGGCAAACCGGACGACATTGAAGAAAAGGTTTGGAAGAAGATGAATTAGATAGCGTGTGGCGTGATTAGGTCTTGTTTAACGCAGGATCTAAAATATGATGTGATTAATGAGACTTCTGCAAAGAAGATTTGGTAGATTCTTGAGAGCAAGTATTTGACAAAGAGTGTTGAGAACGGCTTATATTTAAAAAGGAGGTTTTATCGTTTCCAGTTGAAGAAGGAGATCTCAATTAGTGATCACATGAATAACTACACGAAGCTTCTTGCGGATTTGGCGAATATGGATGTTATGATCGATGATGAGGACAAGGCATTATTGTTGTTGAGTTCCTTACCTGACGAGGAATATAAGACCTTTGTGCTTACCCTAATTACTGGAAAGGCATCTCTTTCGTATAGTAATGTCACCACTGTACTTGTGAACTATCAGCTTAGGAAGAAAGACAAGGAGTCTTCTAATGATGTAGTAGCGGAGGCATTAACCATAAGAGGAAAATGACCAAACCGAAATAGGAGGTCGCAGTCTAGAGGATCACATCCTTCAGTTGGTAGGAATCAATGTGCTTTTTATAAAGAAGATGGACATTAGAAGTCTGAATACCCAAAGTTGAAAGATCGAGCCGGGAAAAATAAGGGGAAAGCTATACAAGCTTTAGAGGTGAATGTTGTCAAGGCTAGAAGTGATAATTCATATTCGGATTCTTCGGGCTACTCGTACCCTGCACTACCGTCAGTTTGTGATGCCGACTCTACGGAGTAGATATTGGATTCGGATGCTTCATACCATATTTTCTCTAGGAGGAATTGGTTCTCTAGCTTTAAGGAGTTAGAAAGAGGGGATGTCGTGCTCATGGGTAATGATCATGAATGCCCTGTTGGTGGTATTAGAACAGTTCGGATCAGAATGTGTGACGGGGTGACTAGGAAGTTGAAGGAAGTGAGGTTTATTCCGCAGTTGTCGATGAACATTATTTCACTTGGAGTTTTGGAGGCAGCAGGCTATAGAGTGATCTTAGAGGATACATCTCTGAATGTCACAATTGGGTCCATGATTGTAATGAAGGGCGTCAAATAGAATAATTTGTACTATTTGATTAGGAGCACGGTGATAGGTGGAGCGCTAACGACTTCTATTGATTCGGCTAGACTGTGACATATGAGGAGGTTGGGACATTCGAGTGTTGATTCTGTGTATGGATTGGAGAGAGGTGCTTTGACCTGTAATTTGAAGTCCTGCGAACATATTGGTGTGAGCAAGAAGGCCGAGGTGAAGTTTGACACTTCTATTCACCGAGCGAAAGGCCTTTTAGATGATGTTCACATAGGCATTTGGAGCCTTTCAAGGAGGCATCATTGGGAGGTAATAGGTATTTGGTTTCCTGTGCTGAAGACTATTCTAAGTATTTGTAGGTTACAATCAAGTCCCGTTTGAGTGAAGTCCTAGTAGATAATAACAAGTGGAAGAAGTGTATAGGCAAAAAGGTAAATTTACCTAGTTTTGGTTTTGATAGGAAGTACAAGAGGGATCCTTTTCTACATTTGTGCTGAGCTCAAGTCAGTTTGAGACACTTCATTGGAAAGAAAATATTAGGGAAACGAGATGAGATGGCAAATTTGATGGGTTATTTCTTTCTGGAGAAGGATCAATGTTTAATGTCAAGTAGTGGTTTGCAGAGGAGTTTTGGTGATGTGGCTTTGACATATTTGAGTCATCTTATTCATAGGTTGTCGTCTGCCGCGATTGGAGTATTTGGATCTAGTGGAGCTGCTTCAGATTTTGGGTTGCTTCGGATATTTAGATGCCCAACATATTATTACATCGAGGATGTGAAATTTGATCCGAGTGTATATTTGGGATTTAGAGACGTGTTTGGTTACCAGTTATGGGATTCTGATATTATTCTGAGCAGTATTATCACATTCGACTTTCAGCAGGTGGAGAGTGTTGGACAGATCATTAGGATATCGTAGCGGGTGGAGAGTGATGCTACTCCACGTTGTATGGAGATTACTCCACGTACTCCAGATTATTTTGTATCATTTGGGATTCCAGCTAAGGTGATACAGATTGGGGATCATGTCAGTGTTGATATAGATAATGAGTTTGTTGATTCGAGTGTAGCAGGTGGACATAGTTCAGATTGGGCTATGGTCATTGGTTCACCTCAGGTGGAGGTGTTTGGTAATTATGTTTCTTCTACATATAGAGTTGAGGAGTTGAGCTCCAAGACAGATTTGGTGTGGAGAGATGCAAGTTTAGAAGAGAGTTTATCTTTTCACTTTGAGACCATTAGGAGAGTTATCAGCTGTAGATTTGTCGGTGATGATCGTGAAGGTTTAAAAATCCTTCTTGTTGATTAATATCGTTTGCGATCATTTGGATGAACTACCTGTGGCTTGATTCTTTGGGCAAGAGGATACGTAGACAGTCATTTTTGATGCAGCCAGTTTGGTGAGTTGACACCGATATTTGGAGTTTGTTCGCATTCTCATTTGGTTCCCGACTTGTTGTGTATTGAGTCCGTTGTCTTGAATTTTTTCACTTCGTACTGGACGCAACAAGCAGGACGTTTAGTTGGTATTGGTGTCAGCTCAGTTTTGGGAAAACTTCGCCGAGGTGGAAAATTGTAGAAACGACGAAAACAGCATCGAAGAACACGAAAAATGAAGCATGCAGAAATTTGGATGTAGTCCGGTCAACCGCGGGCTTAGGCCGATCGACTGGAAACGTGCACAATACAAGGTGCCTTTTGGCATTCTGTCCGGACGACCGCGAGGTTTGGTCGGTCGACCGCTAACCCTGTCCGGTCGACCACTAGGCTAGTCCGGTCGACCGAAACCCTGTAATTGATTAAGATGAGATTTCAGTCTTCCAGTCGGTCGGTCGGACCACATGTGCGGTCGACCGTGACGACGGATTTTTGGGCCTGATTGCGGTTTCATGTTCTGATTGGGATTTGTGTTTGCTATAAATACTAACACGGTTTTAGAGTTTTTAGAGTTGAAAAGGGGTTTGTTTTGTGCACAGAAAAGAGAGTTTTCTGAACAATTTGGTTAGGGTTTGTTTGAGAGATTTGAGAGGTTTGTTTGAGAGATTTTGAGTGAATTTGTAATCTCTATTTGTACTCTTCTTCTCTATTAATGAAAACTCATCCTCTTCTTGCCCCGTGGATGTAGGAAACTTGCCGAACCACGTAAAATTCGTTTGTTTGTGTTCGTACCGTTATTTTGATTGTGTTTGACCATCTCTCTCAGCGTTTGTGTTTGCCCTCAGAACCCAAACAATTGCTAGCTTTCCCTTATTTTTAAAAAATTTCCATTTTTAATCTTTAAACCCAAGAATATGAGAGGTGGGGAGTTTGATTGCTAGCTTTCCCTTATTTTTGAAAATTTCCCTTTTTTTATCTTTAAACCCAAAAATTCACCTCCGTTTAGTTTAAGCCCGCTGTTGGGAACATGGTTGATGTTACAATATCTCTTGTATTTTGATGATAACAAATCATTATTTATCTAACATATTTTACTGCAGATTCAAGATATACATCTCAAAGCAACAATCAAATTATCAAGGCTATTTCAAAGATCAAAAGATGAAGTTCAAAAGATGAAGTTCAAACGATGTAAATTTTATCTTTTCTTTTAGAATTTTTGTACAAGCCTTGATCACACACACAACACACACTATTTACTTAGAAAATCATAAAAAATATTCTAAGTATAATCCTAATTTTAATCAACACATAAATAAGTTTTTAAACTATTGAAAATATCAAAAATATGTTTTCTGGCCGACCAAAGATCCTTCTGGTCGACCAGATAGATCAGCCAGTAACAGAGAATCAGAAATTTCTCTGTCTGGTCGACCATATAAGGATCTGGTCGACCAGAGGCTTCAGTTTCGACCTTTCTGGTCGACCAGGCCTCAATCTGGTCGACCAGACAGTGTTTCTAACAGCTATATTTTTCAAACAAATATGAACGTTTTGTGAACGTTTTTGGCAGTTATTTTTGAATGTTTTTGAACGAAAATTACACCTATAAATAGGTGTTAAGTTCAGAAATCTCATATCTCAATTCATATACATAAACTTGAGTTTTTCTTGACTTCTTAAGATCATTTTGAAGAGAAAAACTGCCTGAAAATTTCAGTTTTTGTTCTTGATAAAAATTCCACTACTCTAGAACAAAAATCATCCCTATAGCCTGTTGTAATTCACTCACATCTACACATCAAGGCTTATAGGAAGAGAAAGTTGTACCATCTTGTTTTTGATTTGATAATCTCTTGGAAGAAGAGATTGTTGTGGTATTGGCAATTGGAGATTGTCTAAGTTGTACTGTTGGCTTGCGGGTTGCAAGTGCTTGCGGGTTTGCAAGTGGAAATAGTGGAGAAATCTCAAGCGAGGCTTGGGGACTGGATGTAGGTCTGGAGGACCGAACCAGTATAAATCCGTGTGTTTGCGTTTGCAATTTTCTGTGATTGTCTACATATTGGTTTGATCCTTCTTACTCTTTGTGTTATTATCTTATTGAAATTTAAAGTTTCCGCATTAGATTTCATAAACACTATTCAACCCCCCTTTCTAGTGTTTGAGTGCCATTACAGCGATCCTACACCCGCAACATCCTAAGTTGAGATTTTTGCCTAAAAACACAAATAAACTCACCTACTTGCGAAGTTGTACCGGGGAGTTTATGCCTGAAAACCCACGTTTTACCCCGATTTATTTTTGAACCCACACATATTCAATGAGTCTTTTGCCTATAGACCGAAAGCTTTATTATTATTTATTTTTCATTTTTCAAGGGGGTTCTGCATGTGAACCCAAAGCTTTACCCACATTTATTTTTAGGGGTTTTTGTCTTTAGGCCAATTTGTTTACCTAGCTTTATCTTTAAACTCACTCATTATTAGTTGTTTTTTAAGCCCAATTCACTTTTGGTATTTATCTTTAAACCCAATTCTAAAATATAATATTTTTACTACTTGTATTTATACAGAATGAATGTCAAAACCCTAAAATACCCCTTCGATTGCCCCCATAAATCCCAGTGTCTCTCTCTCATCTTCCTCATTTCACCTCAGCACATCTCCAGCCGTCGACGCCCCGCTCTAGCTGCCGCCGGTGATCTCGGCCCCCATCACCCTCTCCCGCCTCTTCAAGAACTCCCCCTCCTCCCCCAAAACCCTAACCCTAATCAAGTCCTTCGTCGCCGGCATCATCCTCTCCACCTCCCTCGTCCACGTCCTCCCCGACTCCTTCCAGGCCCTCTCTGATTACCACGTGGCTTCCCGCCATCCGTGGTGCAACTTCCCCTTCTCCGGCCTCGGCGGCATCGTCGGCGCCCTCCTGCCCTCCTCGTCGACGTTGTCGCCTCCTCCCACCTCGAGGACGCCGATCGGGCCCTAAGAACTACGAGAGGATCGAGAAGGCCGAGTGTCACACGGCGAAGGAGGAGCTGGAGTTGGGGCTTGAGGAGCTGGAACTAGAGGAGGAGGAGGACGACGAGAGGCTGGTGAAGTTGAAGCAGAGGATGGTGAGCCAGGTGTTGGAGATTAGGATAATTTTCCACTCGGTGATAATCGGGGTGACACTGGGGATGTTATAGAATCAGTGCATGATAAGGCCGCTGGTGGTGGCGCTGGCGTTTCATCAGGTCTTCGAGGGGATGGGACTTGGCGGATGCATTGCTCAGGTAGAAAATTTAGGTTTTTGTGTAGTATAGTTTGAATCTTTGAGGGTTTGGTGGGGGATAAACCCTACATAATTGTAGCATTTGGAGTTCAACCAAACTTTTAGTATTGATTCTAGGATTTGAGGAATCTTGATGCTAGTATTCTAATACCTTACAAGGAAGTATGTCAGCATCATTTGAGATTACTTGCATCTAGATATTGTTTTCTTCTTGGAGCTTAAATCATTTGTTAAATTGTTCCTGTTGAAATAAAATTGTTACATTTGAAGCCATTCTATATATTCAAAGTTACATTATTGCAACTTCCTAAATATAGAAACACGAAGAAACCCTCTTTCATATCTGAGCTAATATTTGGTTGTGCAAAACTTGCTGTGATGTTACGAATTACTGGTCTTGTGATCAATAGTAATAAAGATGACTCAGTCTTATGATAGGAGGGACATTTTAATGGTAGTCAATTCTTTTAGTGCTATTGTATATCGTTTTTGTTACGCTCTTGCTGTTAGTTATCTTATCCATCAGTATTTCCATTCTAGGATGAGAAGTTGGCGTTGGATTTGAAAATAAGGCATAGTTTTCAAAGCATCTTCCTTATATTGTTATATTCTAGTCCAATCGAAAGTTATTTGCCAGAATTGTCCAACGTACAAAGAGTGAGTGTGGCATAAATGAGGTTGTTATGATGGTGAGTGGATAGGCACTAACTCTCTATTTGGTTATGTAAAGTCATTTTTTCATTGAACCGCTTTTATTTGCTTTTATCTGAAGGTATATTTTCTATAAGTATAATGTTCATTGAACCGCTTTTAAACTCAACCTATTGTTCTTTTGATCCGCTTATATTTTGCTTTTAGGAAATCAACGTGATCCTCAAGACCAATTTCCCGGATGCTAGATGCCAATTGTGATATCAAGCATTTTTTTTGTGTACATATATATGTTTGGAAAGTGATTTGTAAACTCATTTGTATGAAACCTACGGGACAGTTGTTGGTATTGGTTATGTAAAGTCATTTTGTGCAATCATCCACTGTGGTTAAATTACTCGTTATGTAATGTTTTGTATACTTCTAAGTCATTGAAATTGATGGTTTATTGCACGTAAAGTTTTATGGTTCAACGCACCAGCTACATAAAGTTTTCCCTCAAACAGAACACAATATTCTCTTACAGAGATTAGCGTGGTACACATAACCATAACACAACAAAAGGAAGAAAAGAACATAAAATTACATATTGTAAGTATGCAACGTTATATTGTAAGTATAGCACGTTATATTGTAAGTATAGCACGCTAACCTGAAAGTATAGCATATTAACCTGTAAGTATAGCATGTTACATCGAAAGTATAGCACGTTACATCGAAAGTATAGCACGTTAAGGAGTAAGTATACCACGTTATATTGTAAGTATAGCATGTTAACATGTAAGTATAGCACGTTAACATGTAAGTATAGCACATTAACCTGTAAGTATATCACGTTAATCTGAAAGTATAGCATGTTAACCTGAAAGTATAGTACGTTAACCTGTAAGCATAGCACGTTAAACTGAAAGTATAACACGTATATTATAAGTATATCACGTTAACCTAAGAGTATAGCACGTTAATCTGAAAGTATAACATGTTATATTAAAAGTATAGCACGTTATATTGAAAGTATAACAAGTTATATTAAAAGTATAGCACATTATATCGAAAGTATAGCACGTTATATTAAAAGTATAACACGTTATATCGAAAGTATAATACGTTATATCGAAAGTATAGCACTTTATATTAAAAGTATAGCACGTTAAGGAGTAAGTATAGCACGTTATATTATAAGTATAGCATGTTAACCTAAAAGTATACCACGTTAATCTGTAAGTATAGTACGTTAACCTCTAAGTATAGCATGTTAACCTGAAAGTATATCACGTTAACATGTAAGTATAGCACGTTAATCTGTAAGTATAGCACGTTAACCTGAAAGTATAACACGTTATATTGTAAGTATAACATGTTAACGTGCTATACTTTTAGATTAACGTGCTATACTCTCAGGTTAACGTGCTATACTTACAATATAACGTGCTATACTTTCAGATTAACGTGCTATACTTACAGGTTAACGTGCTATACTTACAGATTAACGTGCTATACTTAAATGTTAACGTGCTATACTTATAGATTAATGTGCTATACTTACAGGTTAACGTGCTATACTCTCAGGTTAACGTGCTATACTTACAGGTTAACGTGTTATATTTTCAGGTTAACGTGCTATACTTAGAGGTTAACGTACTATACTTACAGGTTAGTGTGCTATACTTTCAGGTTAACGTGCTATACTTTTAGGTTAACGTGCTATACTTACAATGTAACATGCTATACTTACTCCTTAACGTGCTATACTTTTAATATAACATGCTATACTTTCGAAAGTATAGCACGTTATATCGAAAGTATAGCACGTTAAGGAGTAAGTATACCACGTTATATTGTAAGTATATCACGTTAAGGAGTAAGTATACCACGTTAAGGAGTAAGTATAGCATATTAACCTGTAAGTATAGCACGTTAATCTGTAAGTATAGCATATTAACCACTAAGTATAGCAGGTTAACCTATAAGTATAGCACGTTAATCTGAAAGTATAGCACATTATATTGTAAGTATAGCACGTTAACCTGAGAGTATAGCACATTAATCTGAAAGTAAAGCATGTTAACCTGAGAGTATAGCACGTTAATTTGAAAGTATAGCACATTAACCACATATTAATTCTTGCTTCTACGTTAGTTCTAGCTTCCATTACACTAGTTCTAGCTTGTATACAGCCAGTTCTAGCCCACACCTTGCTAGTTCTAAACCCAGACTTTGTATTTTACCTTCACACTTGTTAATTCTTACTTCTACGTTAGTTCTAGCTTCTATTACCCTAGTTCTAACTTGTATACAGCCAGTTCTAATACACACATTGCTAGTTCTAAACTCAGCCTTCGTATTTTACCTTCACACTTGTTAATTCTTACTTCTATGTTAGTTCTAGCTTCTATTACCCTAGTTCTAGCTTGTATACAAGCTAGAACTGGTTGTATACAATCTAAAACTAGGGTAATAGAAGCTAGAACTAAGGTAAAAGTTAGAATTAATAAGTATGCATGTAAAAAACGCCGGCTGTGTTTAGAACTAGCAAGGTGTAGGCTAGAACTGGCTGTATACAAGCTAGAACTATGGTAATAGAAGCTAGAACTAACGTAGAAGAAAGAATTAACAAGTGTGAAGATAAAATACGAATGCTGGGTTTAGAACTAGCAACATGTGGGCTAGAACTGGTTGTATACAAGCTAGAACTAGGGTAATAGAAGCTAGAATTAAGGTAAAAGCTAGAATTAACAAGTGTGCATGTAAAAAACACGGGCTGGGTTTAGAACTAGCAATGTGTGAGCTAGAACTGGTTGTATACAAGCTAGAACTAAGGTAATAGAAGCTAAAACTAACGTAGAAGCAAGAATTAACAAGTGTGAAGTTAAATAAGAAGGATGGGTTTAGAACTAGTAAGGTATGGGCTAGAACTGGCTGTATATAATCTAGAACTAAGGTAATAGAAGCTAGAACTAAGGTAGAAGCTAAAATTAACAAGTGTGCATGTAAAAAACACGGGCTGGGTTTAGAACTAGCAAGGTGTGGGCTAAAACAGGCTATATATAAGCTAGAACTAGAGTAATAGAAGCTAGAACTAACGTAGAAGCAAAAATTAATAAGTGTGAAGGTAAAATATGAAGGTTGGGTTTAGAACTAGCAATGTGTGGTCTAGAACTGGCTGTATACAAGCTAGAACTATGGTAATAGAATATAGAACTAAGCTAGAAGCTAGAATTAATAAGTGTGCATATAAAAACCCTTGTTAGGTTTAGAACTAGCAAGGTGTGGGCTAGAACTGGCTGTATACAAGCTAGAACTAGGGTAATAGAAGCTAGAACTAACGTAGAAGCATGAATTAACAAGTGTGAAGGTAAAAAACATGGGCTGAGTTTAGAACTAACAATGTGGGGCTAGAACTGGCTGTATATAAGCTAGAACTAGGGTAATAGAAGCTAGAACTAAGGTAGAAGTAAAAATTAATATGTGTGCATGTAAAAAATACTGGCTGGGTTTAGAACTAGAAAGGTGTGGGCTAGAACTGTCTGTATACAAGCTAGAACTAGAGTAATAGAAGTTAGAACTAAGGTAGAAGCTAGAATTAACAAGTGGGCATGTAAAAAACACGGGTTGGGTTTAGAACTAGCAAGGTGTGGGCTAGAACTGGCTGTATGCAAGCTAGAACTAGGGTAATAGAAGCTAGAACTGAAGTGTGAAGGTAAAATACGAAGGCTGGGTTTAGAACTAGCAATGTGTGGGCTAGAACTGGCTGTATATAAACTAGAACTAGGGTAATAGAAGCTAGAACTAAGGTAAAAGCTAGAATTAACAAGTGTGCATGTAAAAAACACGAGCTGGGTTTAATACTAGCAAGGTGTGGGCTAGAACTGGCTGTATACAACCTAGAACTAGGATAATAGAAGCTAGAACTAAGGTAGAAGTTAGAATTAACAAGTGTGCATGTAAAAAAACACGGGCTGGGTTTAGAACTAGCAAGGTGTAGGCTAGAACTGGCTGTATACAAGCTAGAACTAGGATAATAGAAGCTAGAACTAACGTAGAAGCAAGAATTAACAAATATGAAGGTAAAATACAAAGGCGGAGTTTAGAACTAGTAAGGTGTGGGCTAAAACATATTATATACAAGCTAGAACTAGGATAATAGAAGCTAGAACTAAGATATAAGGTAGAATTAACAAGTGTGCATGTAAAAAACACGGGCTAAGTTTAGAACTAGCAAGGTGTGGGCTAGAACTGGCTATATACAAGCTAGAACTAGGATAATTGAAGCTAGAACTAACGTAGAAGCAAGAATTAACAAGTGTGAAGGTAAAATACGAAGGTTGGGTTTAGAAGTAGCAATTTATGGGCTAGAATTGGTTGTATACAAGCTAGAACTAGGGTAATAGAAGCTAGAACTAAGGTAGAAGCTAGAATTAACAAGTGTGCATGTAAAAAACACGTGCTGGGTTTAGAACTAGCAAGGTGTAGGTTAGAACTGGTTGTATACAAGCTAGAACTAGGGTAATATAAGCTAGAATTAATGTAGAAGGAAGAATTAACAAGTGTGAAGGTAAAATACGAAGGTTGGGTTTAGAACTAGTAAGGTGTGGGCTAGAACTGGCTATATACAAGCTAGAACTAGATTAATAGAAGCTAGAACTAAGGTAGAAGCTAGAATTAACAAATGTGCATGTAAAAAACACGGGCTGTGTTTAGAACTAGCAAGGTGTGGGCTAGAACTGGCTGTATACAAGCTAGAACTAGAGTAATAGAAGCTAGAATTAACGTAGAAGCAAGAATTAATAAGTGTGAAGGTAAAATATGAAGGTTGGGTTTAGAACTAGCAATGTGTGGTCTAGAACTGGCTGTATACAAGCTAGAACTAGGGTAATAGAATATAGAACTAAGCTAGAAGCTAGAATTAATAAGTATGCATGTAAAAAACCCTTGTTAGGTTTAGAACTAGCAAGGTGTGGGCTAAAACTGACTATATACAAGCTAGAACTAGGGTAATAGAAGCTAGAACTAACGTAGAAGCATGAATTAACAAGTGTGAAAGTAAAAAACGCGGGCTGAGTTTAGAACTAACAATGTGGGGCTAGAACTGGCTGTATACAAGCTAGAACTAGGGTAATAGAAGCTAGAACTAATGTAGAAGTAAAAATTAACAAGTGTGCATGTAAAAAATGCGGGCTGGGTTTAGAACTAGAAAGATGTGGGCTAGAACTGTCTGTATACAAGGTAGAACTAGAGTAATAGAAGTTAGAACTAAGGTAGACGCTAGAATTAACAAATGCGCATGTAAAAAACACGGGTTGGGTTTAGAACTAGCAAGGTGTGGTCTAGAACTGATTCTATACAAGCTAGAACTAGGGTAATAGAAGCTAGAACAAACGTAGAAGTAAGAATTAACAAGTATGAAGGTAAAATACGAAGGCTGGGTTTAGAACCAGCAATGTGTGTGCTAGAACTGGCTGTATACAAGCTAGAACTAGGGTAATAGAAGCTAGAACAAAGGTAGAAGCTAGAATTAATAAGTGTGCACGTAAAAAATACGGGCTGGGTATAGAACTAACAAGGTGTGAGCTAGAACTGACTGTATACAAGCTAGAAGTAAGGTAATAGAAGTTAGAACTAACGTAGAAGAAAGAATTAATAAGTGTGAAGGTAAAATACGAAGGTTGGGTTTAGAACTAGCAAGGTGTGGGCTAGAACTGGTTATATACAAGCTAGAACTAGGGTAATAGAAGGTAGAACTAAGGTAGAAGCTAGAATTAAGAAGTGTGCATGTAAAAAACGCGAGCTGAGTTTAGAACTAGCAATGTGTGGGCTAGAACTGGTTGTATACAAGCTAGAACTAGGGTAATAGAAGCTAGAACTAACGTAGAAGCAAGAATTAACAAGTGTGAAGATAAAATACGAAGGCTGGGTTTAGAACTAGCAAGGTGTGAGCTAGAACTGGCTGTATACAAGCTAGAAATAGGGTAATAGAAGCTAGAACTAAGGTAGAAACTAGAATTAACAAGTTGGAATGTAAAATACGAAGGTTGGGTTTAGAACTAGCAAGGTGTGGACTAGAACTGGCTGTATATAAGCTAGAACTATGGTAATAGAAGCTAGAACTAAGGTAGAAGCTAGAAGTAACAAGTGTGCATATAAAAAACATGGGCTGGGTTTAGAACTAGCAAGCTGTGGGCTAGAACTAGCTGTATACAAGTTAGAACTAGGGTAATAGAAGCTAGAACTAACGTAGAAGCAAAAATTAACAAGTGTGAAGGTAAAATACGATGCTTGGGTTTAGAACTAGCAAGGTGTGGGCTAGAAATAACTGTATATAAGCTAAAACTTGGGTAATAGAAGCTAGAACTAAGGTAGAAGCTAAAATTAACAAGTGTGCATATAAAAAATACGGGCTGGGTTTATAACTAGCATGGTGTGGGCTAGAACTGGCTGTATACAAGCTAGGACTAGGTAATAGAAGCTAGAACTAACGTAGAAGTAAGAATTAACAAGTGTGAAGGTAAAATACGAAGGCTGAGTTTTGAACTAGCAAGGTGTGGGCTAGAACTGCCTGTATAAAAGCTAAAACTAGGGTAATAGACGCTAGAACTAAGGTAGAAGCTAGAATTAATAAGATTGCATGTAAAAAACACGGGCTGGGTTTAGAACTAGCAAGGTGTGGGCTAGAACTGGCTGTATACAAGCTAGAAATAGGGTAATAAAAGTTAGAACTAACGTAGAAGTAAGAATTAACAAGTGTGAAGGTAAAATATGAAGGCTGGGTTTAGCACTAGCAAGGTATGGGCTAGAACTGTCTGTATACAAGCTAGAAATAGTGTAATAGAAGCTAGAACTAAGCTAGAAGGTAGAATTAACAAGTGTGTATGTAAACCCTTGTTGGGTTTAGAACTAGCTAGGTATGGGCTAGAACTAGCTATATACAAGGTAGAACTAGGGTAATAGAAGGTAGAACTAACATAGAAGCATGAATTAACAAGTGTGAAGTTAAAAAACACGGGCTGAGTTTAGAACTAGCAAGGTGTGGGCTAGAACTTGCTGTATACAAGCTAGAACTAGGGTAATAGAAGGTAGAACTAAGGTAGAAGCAAAAATAACAAGTAGCGGTTAGAACTAACTTAGTAGCCAGAATTAACAATTGTAACAGCTAGAACTAACTCGAGGGCTACTAGAACTACCATGATAGCATCTAGAAATAACATATCATTAGGTATAACTATTATCAAATATAATTAACAACGATTTATAAAAACATGACTGTATCCTTATTTATAACAACGATTTATAACTACCGTCCCAGCTTACAATGATTTTTGGTAATTAAATATTTTTTTAGCCTATTTTGCTAATTAATTTTTAAAAGTGGTCTATTTTAAAATTTTGTTCGAAATTAAAATACAAAAAGATTACGGACATTAGGTTTATTGCAAATTCAGCTTCCTCCAGAAAGACGTGGATGTCTCGTGAAAGTGGAAAAATGGGGACAACTTTTGACTAATTTTTAAAATTAAACCGTTCATTTATTTGTAGCTGGTCAAATATTTTTCCTTTTTTTTCTTTTCTTCTTCTAGCTAATGGATTAATGCTCTGTGCGTCTCGTCCTGGTGACTAAAAAAACATCTACAACAGAATCGGTCACAATTTACAAATACAGAAGCTCAAGGATAAATCCACAGTCATGTGAGAAATTAAAAACGTAGATATATTGTAAACATGAACCCTCAATTGATCAAAGTCATCTCAAATAAAAAAAAGAAAAAGTAATGTTCAAATCTCAACGGGGCACAACAACATCATCATTTACGGTAAAGATCAATCTCAAAACCAACCTACTCTCGTAGCATCATCTTCTTAAATTCATCAAAGCATAAAATATCATCTCCATTAACATCATACCTTCGGATCATCTCCCTGCACTCCTCAACAGTCTTCAATTGCCCGAGCTTTTCGAGCGTTTTCCTCAAGCTCTACGGCGGCGATCTACGATGGGAGAGCGGCGACGAACTACGGTGACGAGGACGGGTGGAGGAGGGGAGGGGAGACGGTGGCGAACTCGAGGGGAGCCTTTAGGGCTTGAGCGGAGGCGGCAACGGCGAGGAGGGCGAGGGTCAGGGTGATGAGCTTGAGAAAGCTCTTAGTTTTAGAGAGAGGAGAGAGAGAGAGAGAGAGAGAGAGAGAGAGAGGAGATGAGAGAGAGAGGATATGAGTGCTGGGTCTGAGGGATTGAGGAGAGAGGATAAGGATAATTTGGGGATTTTAGCTTAGCTGGCATGTAATAATTAATAAAAAATGACTGCGGTACAAAGTCTCATACATCAAGGGGCTGATTCACATGGGGAAAACTACGAGGGGCCTCGTCACATGAAGTTTCTGCTTTTGGGGCCTGTACACATTTTCCCAAAAAAAATGCAACTAACCCCTAAAACCACTACTCGATAAAATCATTTCTAAATCACCCTTCCCAATTCCTCTACAAGTTATTTTCACATTTCCTCTTCCTCCACCTACCAGCCCTACTCCTCCTCCGACCCCATCCCCTCTCCTCCACCGCCGACCGCCGGCCCCACTCCTCCTCCGGCCCCATCCCCTCCCTCTCCCCCCATCCTCTGACGACCTAGAGGTGAGTTCTAATCTTCTCAAATTTTCATTCTATTCAAAAAGAGTACAATCAGGTTCATTCTATTTTTATCTCTTTCTCCTTTTTCCCCCTTTCTCTTTTATGTAGTTTTACTCACTACACCACCTGAAATCATCTATAGCGGCCGAAAAACGCTATGGTATTATTTCATAGCGTTTTAATCAGCGCTGTGTCAAAACCCGCTATAGTAGGCCTGTGGCTTTAAATAGCGCTTCCCCAAACGCTATCAAAAAGGTTCCAACCATAGCGTTTTTATGTAGCTATAAAAGGGTATTCAATAGCGTTTTTGTATTGCTATGACAAATATCTTTCATAGCGGTTGAAAAATACTATTAGTTAGTTTTCATTCATAGCATTTCAACATTGCTATTGTCTTACATTTGATAGCGTTTGAGTTACTATAATGGCGTTTCAGCGAATGCTGTCTTTTTTTAATAGCATTTCAGCAATTGTTTCCACTTCTTATAGCAGTTCAATTGTGCCTATAAACATTTGAGGTTGAACTAGAAATAGCTTCCAATTATGACAACCATAAAAGCAAATATTTCATTTAAAGGTTCAAACTGATACATAACCAAGTTGTAGCTTACAAAAAGTTCAACACAAATGTGCCAAAAAACAAATACTAATCTTTGGATAATCCAACATGGAGTACAAGAAATTAACCATAGTACACAGAACAATAAAAACTAACTTTACTGCATTACATATGACTTGAGAGACTCATCATCTTCAACAATTGAGTACTAGTACTGCTGCAAAAACAGAAATTAACAACACCAATAATGAGATCCTAGAGCCATGAATATATGGACACAAAACAAAAAACAACACCACCAATAATTAGAAATCTTAGAGTCATGAAGATTTGGACTAAAAACAGAAATCAACAATCAAAATATAAACAACAAAAAATGCAGGAATTGGAACGAAATATTTAGGGCAGTAACGTGATTTTTTTAACGTGAAAAGGAGAATGAAGAGATCAATTAAATGGAAGCTAAAAATTTTACCATGAGAGTATTTACCGTCACCGTAATCTCAACTTAAAAGGGGGAAGGGGACAGTGGGCGGCTGTCAGCGGAGAGAGGTAGAGGAATAGCTTGGATTGTCCTGAAAATGATTTGCTAATAGTTAATGGTCATCCTCCACATGCAAGTTACATGAGGTCTTCAGATTCCATTTTTTATACTGAAGATATGTAAAAAGATTGGTAAAAAGCTAGGCCCCTAGAGAGGATTTAACCAATATGCGACTTCAAAAATACATGACAATAAGAATCTATACAACATTGCTTTTAATTAACAATATGAGGGATGTATATTTTGTAATTTTTATACACATCAAGAATTGAACAATATGCATGGTAAATGAAAGACAGATATGCAAATCGGTAAGTCCTACGCTCTAACCCAATTATCCAAACACCCAAAAAATTCCAAATTGGTAATGCCTGCTAACTCCCATTCTAGAAACACAGACCACTACAACTTAACCCCATTTATCAAGCTGGGCCTTAGTTTCCTACAAAGAACTCTCCTGATATCATTACCTGATCATGTTCCTACTGCTATTCCTGCTAATGCCTTCAATTTTGAATCTTTACATGGTGAACAATAATCATTACTAAAACAGTTGCTTTACTTCATTCATAAAGCTAACAGGAGGTCAGGAGACATCATAAATCAAGCACTTCTAACAGAGACAAAATTGAGAACTGCAAGAACTAAAATCTTATTCATTACTAACATATGACAATGAGAATGGAATCTGATGCATCATGCAACAAAAAACAAAAAAAAAAAAAACCTTAACTACTGCTGTAGCTGAAGAAGATATTGATCGAAGATTGTAACTGCAAACAACAAAGAAGAGAGGGATAAACTAGTGACAACGGATACATGGCCTAAATATGCCAAATATAATAAATGAAAAGGGATGGCAGGGGAAGTGCCTACCCTCCTTCAAGTACAAACGAGCAACTTTCCCTGGGAAAGAGAAGTCAACATGTGTGTCATCTGTGCATATCCAGCAGGGGTTACCTGGCGCAGAAGACACTTTGAATCACCAGCTATATGATGAGAATTAAGTCATATATGTTATCATTCAGCTTAACTATTAAATCTCGAGTTCAAAACTCTTTTTGCGCCTTCCAATTAACAATCATATCGATCAATGTACATAGCATGGTTAATTCGAACCATATTGTTTGAGCACATGAAAACCCATAATCTAATCGAATATATAAAGGTGCTGGAACTATAGATGTCATCCACATACTTAATAGAGGAATTGGAAAGAAAATTAAGGAAATAAGTTATTCCATATCTAACAAGTAAAAGAAAACCGATAATGCAATCCTTACATCACAACAGCCAAGTGGATCACCTCTTGCTGCATCAAATACTGCTGATATAATAGTGATATCAGGTGCAAATTCAGAGGCTGCAATTAAACCAATCACATTAGTAATAAATGGTTGAGGTGAAGCACAAGAGAGCAGTATAAACATAAGGATAACCAGCATAAAATAAAAGGCAAAAGCAGAGAAAGGAAATAGAGATGAACATTAGGACGTGAAATCATTAGTCTTTTAAGGAAAACCAAAGGCAGTTAAGGGGAACACCAAATCACATTAGTAATAAATGGTTGAGGTGAAGCACAAGAGAGCAGTATAAACATAAGGATAACCAACATAAAACAAAAGGCAAAAGTAGAGAAAGGAAATAGAGATGAACATTAGGACATGCAATCATTAGTCTTTTAAGGAAAACCAAAGGCAGTTAAGGGGAACATCCAAGAACAGGCATTATCAAATAGGTAACTGAAGAATAAGAGGGTCTTCAACAAGTACAAGACAGTACCTATGGGAAGTACAATGTTTTGGAAGGCAAAAATGTAATCATTATCCCCCACACTCCCCACAGCTCCAGGGAATATTAACCGAGTATCCTTCAGCATCCAAGATCCCAACCTGCATTATTGAGAGGTTACAACTATAATATCAAAAGGAGAAACCACAGAAAACCCAGACGCTCGACATATTTTGTGCTCATATATGTAATTTTATCAGATATCACTGTATGCATGCTATATATAAGCATTCTTCTAAAATAATCTCAGAAGATTTGCACATTGTACAATATATAGAAATTTGCTAGAAACAGTTTTCAGTACTAAATGACAATCAGTCAAGAAAGTCATGTATTGTCAGCTAAAAACTATATGCAAAAAGGATTTATATTTGTAGTATTTTATCCATTTCCTTCATACTGCACCAGGGCATAACTCTTGATTTTTAAATTACTTAACAGCAGCAAAAGCTAAACGACAAAAATCTTTGTAATTACCCCTAATTGGTTAATTGTATTTGTTAAGCGAAAAAAGATTTTGTCTTGCATACATAGAGTAATAGTGGCATATGTTATAAACTCCTTGCACTATATAAGCTGGCTAATTGCCTACTTTATCTAAGCATATGTTGTAAATATGCAGGATTTTTTTCATATGACACCTAGCTTGTTCAATATGTAAAGAAACATTGTTTGTGGTAAATAAAAAAGAAATCAAGCATCCATTTGAATAGAGAGGTTGTGGGCTCGGAGAGCAAATCGAATAAGGAGGACGAGGAGGAGGTTGAGAAGACAATGAGGCAGATGTGTGGGCTTGGATGATGCAGATTCACTCGAGCTCGTCCGATCGGAATCTGCACAGTTCTTGGGGTTCTGTTGTTGATGATGATGATGAGAAGGAGAACAAAAGATGATTTTTGTTTGCTTAAAATTTGTTTGCTTTAAATTCGAGTTTTGAGTTTATTGTTTGTACTGCACATTGTTGTAGATTGGTTCTACGAAGAAAATAGGATGATGGGTTGGGATTGTAACTTCCTGATGTATTTTTGTTTGATGGGTTAAAATCCTTTGTAAGGATGATTTTGATCCAATTAGAATTCAATTTGGGAGTGTTGTTATGTTTCTTAGATATTCAAGGTTAAATGGGAAAATAAGGGAACATATATGTACCATAATTAATCGTAAATGTGACAAATAAGCATATCATGTGATATTTCAATGTTATATGTGACAATTCAATCTTACATGTGACAGTTCTACCTTATATGTGATATTTAGATCTGATTTATAATATTTGGGTGTTGTATGTGATATTTGGGTGTTGCTTGTGATATTTGTTATTATACGTGATATTTGGGTGTTGTATGTGATATTTGGGTGTTGCTTATCACATTTATAGTTTATATGTGACATTTGGGTGTTGTATGTGATATTTGAGTGTTGTTTGTGACATTTGTTATTTATATGTGACATTTGGATGTTGTATGTGATATTTGGGTGTTGTATGTGATATTTGGGTGTTCCTATATTAGAAAGACTACAAATGAAAGTTACCAAAAATGAAAGTGACTAAATTTTTTTTACATCTTGGTATTATAAATCAGAAAATTCTCATAAAATTTCACAGTCATCGGATGACTGTGAGCTCATAGTCTTTCTAATGTAAGCTCACAATCATCGGATCATATCGATGAACCTTATGAGACGATCCAAATCGAGGAATCAGAGAGGATCCCAAACGACAATAGCAAGTGACTCGTCTCATGTGTGACATTTACTCGTCTCATGTGGAATGACTCTATTAGATGTGACTTATATCTGTTGTATGTGATATTTTGGTGTTGCTTGTGACATATGTTGTTTATACGTGACACATTGATGTAATTTGTGATATTTGGCTGTAATTTGTTGATAGTGAATATGTCACGTATAAACAACAAATATCACAAGCAACACCCAAATATCACATACAACACCCAAATATCACATACAGCACCCAAATGTCACGTACAAATAACAAATGTCACAAGCAACACCCAAATATCACATACAACACCCAAATATCATAAATCAAATCTAAATATCACATATAAGGTAGAACTATCACATGTAAGATTGAATTGTCATATATAACATTAAAATATCACATGATATGCTTATTTGTCACATTTACGAATAACTGTGATACATATATGTTCCAAAAAATCCCTCTTTTTCCCATTTAACCTTGAATAACCAAGTTACAATCTCAACTCATCATCATATTTCCTTCGTAGAACCAATCTATAGCAATGTGCATTACAAACAATGAACTAAAAACTTAAATTTAAAGCAAACAAACTTAAAACAAACAAAAATCATCTTCGCCTCACCGCTAGATGCAATGGCATCGCCCCATTATTATCGCTAACATTTACAAATCTAGAAAATCCCCTATAATTCAACTCCCTCATCACCGGCCCCGCCGACGCCGGATTTGACGACCCCGACGAGGAGGTCACCGACACCGAGTGGTTCTTCCTCGTCTCTATGACCCAGTCCGTCCGCAATGGCAAGGGCGTCCCCGCCGGGCCTTCTGCTCCGGCGTCACCCAGTGGATCAACGGTTGCGACAAGCTCGCCATCACTGACTGTGACCGCACTCGGCAGGCCCAGCAGTTTGGGATGCAGACCTTGATCTGCGTTCCTGTCGGCAACGGCCTGCTTGAGCTCGGATCTACCGATCTCATCTTCCAGAGCCACGTGATCTTGAGTAGGATCAAGCACCTGTTCAATTTAAACGGCTTCGATCCTCTGTTACAGTTAATGGCGGCGGCGTCTCCGTTTCAAAATTGATGTCGGTGATTCAATTCGATCATCACCAACATCATCATCATAATACGAGCTCGGCCAGCTGGATTCCTCAGCTTCAGCATCATCAGTTCAACAGCAGCAACCACCGTCAGCAGCAGGAGAGCCAAAACGGTGGGGTTTCTTCTGCTAATGCGCCGCCACCGGCTTAGTCTTTCTTCGCAAAGGAGCATAATTTCTCCAACTACGCCCTGAACAACCCCGTTGGTCCTCAATTGTTCAAGCCCGGATCTATGGATATCCTCAATTTCGACAAGAGCAAGAGGAATTCCTCGTCTCTGGACCCAAATCCTAGCATTTTCTCCCACCATCATCACCACCAGATCTCATTCGACGACAAGAGGACCAACAAGAGGCCGACGACCGTGACATCGAGAGGAAGCAACAACGACGAGGGGATGCTCTCTTTCTCCTCCGCCCCGACCCAACCAAAATCCAGCGAGGTCCTCACCGTCGCTACCATAGGCTGCGACATCGATTCTGACTATTCGAATCTCGAGGCATCGATTCGAGAAGTCGAGAGCAGCATGGTCATGGAGCCCGAGCCCGAGAAGAGGCCGAGGAAGTGAGGGTGGAAGCCCGCAAACGGCCGTGAAGAGCCCTTGAATCACTTCGAAGTAGAGCGTCAGCGGCGAGAGAAGGGATTGTGGGAGTATTGGGCCGAGATTTAGGGTCAGCTGGAGGAGGAAATGGATTGTGGAGTATTTTTTGGGTTTTAAATTGGGAAGGGAATGGTAATTTGGGAATGAGTTCATTGGGCAGTGGGTTTATACGGTGTTTGGGGGTTAGTTGCACTTATATTTTTGTAAAAGAGCTTGAGGGTTATGCTTTTGGGGCTGAGGAGGAGGATGCATAGCTCAACTTTTTTGAGTTGCTCCAAGTAATTTTTCTCTTTGTTTTTTAATCCATCTACTTTTAAAATCACTTTTAGGCCTAAAACTATTTAATCAAATTATTTTTAACTCACTTTGCCTTCGAGCAGCTTAGTATTTGATGAAAATTGCTATATTTTTGTGAAAGTTGCTATAACTTTTCCCAAGTGGTTAGGTGTACACTATATCTTTAAATAAAATATTCAAATCATTATTTATCATGACTATTTTCAAATTAATGTTGTGGCACCGTGCATGCCAATTTTGTTCATATATTCTGTCGAGAATCGAACTGCATTTTTTTTTGTTTTCATCCTAACTGACGAAAGTGAGACCCATTATGAGCATATGATCTTGTTGGCCCAGCCCACCAATTGCATGGTCCAAGTTAATCATGAAATATTTACTAGGATAAATTTTTAAAACCGTTCTATTTGCAAAAATAATCCCCAAAAACGATCTAGTTTCAAAATAATCTTCAAAACCGACCTAGTTTTAACCGTCGGGCTGAAACTGGGTCGGTTTTGAAGAAAAAACTTATGAAACTTCATGGGACTTGAAGTCCCGTGAAGTTTAGCAGGTATTTAACTAAGCTGTTAAACTTCACGGGACTTCAAGTCCCGTGAAGTTTCATAGTTCAAACAAACTTCACGGGACTTGAAGTTTGTTTGAATTTATTTTCCTCCTTGCAGAAAGTGGTCGAGATGTACGCGGGTTGGAGTTTAGCGCGGAGGTGGGTTACATGGAGTTCCTCACATGAGCGAAGAGGGATGAGACCGAGGCATGTGCTAGTGTACCCTCTAGTTAAAAGCAAGTAGAATATTTTGAAGGATGGGATTTGGTGGGCTCATGTTAGTGTACCCTCTAGTTAGCAGCAAGTATATATATATGTTTTTGTGTAAATTTGTTGAGAAGTCGAGGGGCTAGATGCATAATTTTAGGAGTAGAATCGTGTGGGATTTTGGTCACTTTAATAAACTTCATGGGACTTCAAGTCCCGTGAAGTTTATTAAACTGTGAAACTTCACGGGACTTGAAGTCCCGTGAAATTTAGCAGCTTAGTTAAATGATTGTTAGCTAAACTTCACGGGACTTGAGACTTCAAGTCCCGTGAAGTTTGTGAACTTTTTTCGCTAAAACCGACCTGGTTTTAGCCTAGGGCTGAAACCAAGTCGGTTTTGACAAATAAAGTTGAAACGGGTCGTTTTTGGGGAATATGTTTGCAAATAGGACGGTTTTAAAAATTTGTCCTATTTACTATAATACTTTTTTGTATTGATAGAAGTTAAAGTGATTAGTTAACTAACTATGTGCTTTATATTATGTTTGCGCTTTTAAAAACCCAAAGCATGTTACCTTACTAGTCTAAACCTACATCGGATTCTTGGACAATTGTACCAGCTGTACTAAATAATCTCAATCAAAATAATTCTAAGGCCTAAATAACTGACGAAGAGCAAGCTGCCATACAAACTGGACATCCAAACCAAATGCAAAGTGAAAAAAATGTCATGCGGTAGCAACCGTTCCTCCAAATTTCATGAGGCCGAGAAAAGAAAAATCAATTTCATGGTCGCCGCAATTTACGCTTCTTTAATCACAATGTCTCCTCGACAAACGAGAAAGAGCTGAGCTGAAGGCAGACGCTATCATCGCTAGCACGCTAACCCCCGTGACTTCCGCCCTCTCCGATTTTTCAAATTTCTCATCATTTCAGCCCCCCAACATTTCAAAAATTACAAGCAGTAAAAAAAACTTTAGATTAAAACCACTTATAATAACATTCCTTACATTAAACCGCTTAACTATTAGAAGCTAATGACACCACTAAAATCTATAACTAAACTGAAGAGGATTTGCGAACAGAGTATCTGTAAGCGGCAGCCTTCCTTCTCCTTGAGCTTGTATTATCTATACAAATCACCATTTTTCCTGCTTCTTTCGCGGTGAACACATTATGAACTGGCTCTTCAAAACTCGAAGGAATTTTTCTAGTTTTCTCCACTGAGATTATGTAGCTCCCCTCAGCACTTGGCACGTACTCAGCGCTGTAGTCTATGTCCCAGCCACCAACTACGATGTCCCACGTAATTGTGGCTCCACTCTGAAATTAGAAATTAAAACAGAGTAATTAGAGGAAGAATGACCGAGTTGAAGAGTTAGATGAATGCTAACTAATTACCTCGATGCCATCAATCTCGAGGTTAACTTTCTCTTCTCCTTTGATTGTGAACTCTGAAGCAGGCTTTGGAGGGCCACCATTCTCTAAATCCCCTGCTCTGCTCAATCCACCGTACTGAACGGGAACGAACTCTGGCCTAATGAACCTGTAAAATTTCAAATTAATCAAGTTAATCATAAAATTAGTTAACAAAAATTTGAGATAATGGGCTGATTAATTACTTGTAGAGGGTCTCAGCAACGTTCCCTTCTTTGGCAATAAGAAACTTGCTCTTAGTCCTCTCAGTCAAAAAAGGACTAACCACAGAGTACAGCACACTAAAGTACCAAGGAACATTGACGAACACCTAAATTTTTTTCAAAAACTAGTCAACAAATATCAAAACCCAGATATCAAATCCACCAAAAAACCATGAAAATCACAGAAAGATCAAACCTTTCGAGCAACCATCTCGGGATAATTATCCTGAAACAGAAACAGAACTTGCTTCAACGCAGCTCTGAGCTCCCCTTTAGGCATATCCTTAAGATCAGTGACTTGAACGATGGAGTTAACTCCTCCAGGCGTAAACTGAAGCAATCTAACTCCCCTCTCCATCACTTGAACCCTCCACCTCAAAAATTTCTTCAATTTCTCTCCATCTCCAAAAAATCTATCAAACATATTCTTTTCTTTAAAAACCCCATAAGAATTGTAGCAAACAGGGTGCCCTTCTTTATCCCAACCGTGCATATAAGCAACAACCCCCTCTAGCTCCTTAAACCCAAGCTCCTCCTCCAAAACCCCGTCGGCGTTGAACTCCTCCCTCCACTTGGCGCATTTTAGCAGCATGGCATGCGCGTGCGCGGGGTTGAAGTCACGCGCGCGCAGGAACTTGAGGAGGACGACGTCTGCACGCTCGTCGGTTTCATCTAAAAGGTTGACGCCCCATAGAGAAATGGGGGTATGAGAGGAATTGAGGAGGGCTTTGAGGGCTCTGAGCGAATTTTGCTCATTGGCTTTGAGGGTTGAGAGAAGGTAGGAGTCTTCTTTGAAAGAGGAGGGGGCTGCTTGCATCAGAGAGCTCATGAGGCTGCGCTTTGTTGGGGTGGGTTTAGGAGAAGGAT
This sequence comes from Asparagus kiusianus, assembly GCA_022839385.1. Classification (NCBI taxonomy): domain Eukaryota; kingdom Viridiplantae; phylum Streptophyta; class Magnoliopsida; order Asparagales; family Asparagaceae; genus Asparagus; species Asparagus kiusianus. The sequence goes on from BQKN01066250.1 coordinate 103,360, forward strand.
CCATTGAGGAGAGGAGGAGGAGGAGGAGGAGAGAGGGGGCCGAGTTTAAATTGGAGAGGAAGGAGGGGGGTAGTGGGGGTAATTATGGCGGAAGTGGTGAGAAGTGTGGGGATTTTATTTCGGGAGCGGTTTGAGGACGTGAACACGAGGGGTCCGTGCGTATACACAGGGTGTAGGTTTGGGTGGTTTTGGAGCTCCGTTATCCGATAACCCGTTAAAGATTTAAAGCGGAAGGATTTTGGGTTTGGATTTCTCAAAAAGTCTCGGATGGTGTCAGTATTCATATTTGGGTTTGGTAAAGGTTTGGTCAAGGAGAAGGCTTGTGTTGATTGATTGATTATTTGAATACCGTAGTACTTGAAATGGATCGGATTAGGTGATGGGTATGTGCGGTTCAGTGCCACGCTTTAGTACTTGGTAATTATTTGAGCTTAAATTACTGACTCACCGAATTATCATGGCCAATTTTCACCTGAATGCACTATAGTTTTATTCACCTTGCATTTGTACATACTTTCTTATTTTTCATCGCATTTATATATCCTGACTTGTCTAAAACTAGCAACGTAGTAATCCACTGTTCCCTATTTTGCAGGAGTGAAAATTTTCATTCGAATGTTATTCATACGACACTCAGAATTAGTTAGTACGCACGGGTCATATAAGAAAATTTGGACGGAAATTTTCGCCACTGCATATTAGAGGGTACTAATATGTCAATTTTAAACAACTTAAAATATGTAAGGCTACATAAGCGCAAACAACTATGACGTATTTTAAGTGCTATTTAATTAGCCTATTATCATTGAAACTATTAAAACAAACTAATTGACGCAGATTTATGATTTTTATATGGCAGGCGTGGTCCGTGTTAGAGGAGGAATCATCCACTGAAAAAAGGAAGAGCAGCAAGTATAAAATACGATAACATCAAAGTTGAAAGGCGACGAAGTAGGTAAATAAGCGGCTTGTTGCAGTAGGCTATGGCAAGTTGCGAGGAATTATTCTCTTTCTGTGCGCAAAATTTGAGAAGGAATAAGCGTCAAATAAGGTCATCATTGGACCACCCCGCCCCCCACAAATGAATGTTTTCCGAGCCTTAACCTGTTGCGCTTTGGATTCTACGTTGTTCCCTCGCTTTTGGTTTTCGTCATCATTCAAATTTTGAACAGCGCAGGGCCCCGAAGTCGCCGAACAAGCAAAAGGCTATTTACAGAAAGAGGTAGGGTTCTCATCTTTGTCGAGTTCCTTTTTGAGGTCTAGAATTCGAGCGCTCCTTTAGCGAAGTTCAAACATGAGCCGAGTAACTTTTGGATGGAGACGAGAAGTTCTCCAGCCTCTGTGATCACGTGATAGAAGAGTTCAGCTAGGGAGTTTATGTTCTGAAATAGTTATCTACTAGTGTGCTGTCCGGGCGAAGCATGCGATATTTTTTTCCCAAGCTACAGTAATCATGTTCTTAAACGTTACAACAAGATTTTTTAATTGCTACAGTATTCCATGTTTTTTAAATTATTACAGTATATTTGTGCTATAGTATTAATGCTATAGTATTTTCAAAGAACGCTAAAGTTCCTGCCTCTGTTACAGCAATTTTTCTTTTAAATGCTACAGTATCCAGTGTGCTATAATAACATTGTGGTCGGGGGGAGTTCGAGGAATGGGACAGCGTATCATGTTGTTCTTCGTGATGGGTCGGCGTTGACGGTGAAGAGGCTTTATGGTTGTCTATTGTTGTAGAAGCAGTTTAGGGCTGAGATAGGGAGGATGGAGCAGATTAGTCATCCGAATTTGGTTACTTTGCTTGGCTATTGTGCTGTTGAAGAAGAGAAGCTTTTGATTTACAAGCATATGGCGAATGGAGCTCTTTCGTCGATGATAAGGGATGGGTGTCAGGGTTTGGACTGGCTGACGAGGTTGAGGATTGGGGTTGGAGGTTCGAGAGGGCTGGCTTGCTTCTCCATGGGTTTCAAGTTCCTTTCTTGCATCAAAATGTTAGCTCGAGTTGTGCTTCTTGATGAAGAGTGTGCCCAGAGTCACTAATTTTGGTCTGGCCAGGCTAATGAGGCCTTGGACCTCCGACGAGGGTTTGAACATGACTCCATTCTTGAATGGGGATTTTGGGGAGTTTGGGTACATTGCACCAGAGTATGCAACCAATCCGATGCCAAGCATAAAAGGGGATGTTTATGGTTTGGGGTTGTTTTACTTGAGCTTGCAACTGGACAGAAGGCTACTGAGGTGAGTCGTGATGGGTCGGCGTATCAACTCGTTGTTGCTGGTAAAATTCATGAAGCTATCGATAAACTGTTGAGAGGAAACGTGCATGATAATCAAATAGTAGAGTTCTTGAAAGTTGCTTGTGAATGTGAGGGGAGGAGAGGGGAATGGGAGAGGAGGAGGAGGAGGAGGACGTTGATGACGATGATGAGGAAGAGGAGGGGGAGAGGGAGGGGATGAATTTGGTGGAGAGGGAGGGGATGAATTTGCTTTGATAGTTGTGGGCACAAATTTAATAATTTTGGGAGGTAAGGGGTTTAAAATAAAATTTCTCGCCGGAGGTTTGAGAAAACGATCTTATTGACAAAAAGGACGAGAATTAATGTTTTCTCGTCGCCGGAGTTTTTAAAAATATCAATCTGACAAAAACGTTCGTATAAATATACTAATTTGGTATTTTAGCCGTTATCTATGTCAAACGGAGCGATTATATATGCATGTAATAAAACTGTAGTATGTGTTGACGATGTGACAGGATTACTTGACAAACATACTTTCACCATTATGCTACTTTTGCCCCCACACGAAACATATGAGGGGGTGTTTGGTAACTGCATTAATGGTAATCAGGTTACTGGATATAAAAATGGCTAACAGTTTAAACTTTGTTTGGCTAAAACTACGTCAGGATTTATTCACTCCTCTTTGAATCAAAACTGCTCTGGTTAAGGCTTTAATCATTAGTGGAGAGTCGCCAAACACAGGCCACGGCCTCCTAAGGTTGTGTTCGAGAACGCTCCTACTAGCCGGGGGATTAGATTCGATTTGGTTAGTTCAAATTCTTACCATCAAACAGATTAGAATCTTATTGGGATATTAGTTATTAATTATAGGTGAAACCTCATCCAGTGAAAGTCATGAAAAGGCCTCCAGCTTCATTATTATTAATGGTGTATCAAGATAATACCTTTGTATCGATACACTAATCTCCAAGCCTCCTTGTATTATATATCAATCCGATGTTAATTGTTCATGAGGTGGATCACTAGTACTATGATTAGAAATCACTGGATCATATATTCTTAATCCGATCCAAAAAAAATGCTGATAAAAAGGAAAATGAGCGGACCTGTGTATGCAGGATCAAGCTGTTATCGTCAATGAAGTGTATTGAAGTTGGAAAAACAGGGTGGAAGTTAACATTTTAAAATAGTTTTAAAATCAGGAAGATAGTCTAAAGAGCCCCTGAAGTTTATCCCTCTTATCTAAGAAGTGTTGGACATAAACGTGATTAAATCATAGAGATTAAACAACAAGAGCGGAAGCATACCTCATTAATCGAATTTGGATTTTCATGAATCTGAAGCTTGGATTTTGGATCTTCTAATCTTGAGGATTTTCTCTTGAGAATTCTCTTTAGATGGGGATAAGAGAATGAGAACTTAACACTAAGATTAGGGATCATAACCCCTTTATATAGACTTGCAGTTTTCTAATTTAGTCCATCGTTAAATTAGAATTGCAATCTGGTATCTGTACAATTATCTCATGACATATTTAAATACTCATTGACCCAATTACCTGATTGATCACTTTATGTGGGTCAACTGTAAAGATAACAACACACATTGATGTAACATATGTACCTACAAATAGATTTAACTAGATTTAAATCCAACAATCTCTCACTTAGGCACCATATGTTTCCTTAGAGTGTGTATAACCTTATGAGCTCAAAAAATGCTATTTCACAAATAAGGGTATTTCCTAAACAATCTCGTCCATTGACTGTATCACATTTATCGTGACTCGACCAATCAATGGTCACATATACCAATACAATCAAATGACATAGATCAATCATGGTTGTGCAGCATGAAAATTACATGCAATATGATCAGTACATGTCTATTTTCAACTGGTCCTACCTTAAAATTTAGTGAGGTCAAAACCAAATATAATATAACAGAGTGTCTTAACTGAATACCTTATTCTGATCAGACTATATAACCAAACATAAAGCATCACAATCACAAACTCTCACTAAATCATGATATCCTCAAATAAAGCCACACCCATATGAGCAGTATGTTCATGAAAGACCTTAGGTGACAATCCTTTAGTAAGAGGATCAGCTATCATGAAGTTTGTCCTAATGTGCTCTATGGATATATGTTCACTTTGTACCCTTTCTTTCATAATCAGGAACTTAATGTCAATATGTTTTGATTTGGTTGAGCTCCTGTTGTTATTGGAATACATAACTGCAGATTTATTATCACAATATAACCTTAGTGGTCTTTCAATCTTATCCATAATGTGCAGTCTAGTGACAAAATTTCGTAGCCATGTTCCCTGATTAGATGCATCATAGCAAGCTACAACCTCTGCTGCCATAGTGGAGGAAGCTGCAAGTGTCTGTTTGATACTTTTCATAATATAGCTCTTCGTGCTAACATATAAATGTAGCATGATGTAGACTTTCTGCTATCTTGACATTCAACAAAAAAACCAGAATCAGAGTACCTAATGACCTCCAACTGTTCTGATTTTCTATATGTGAGCATACAATCTTTTGTTTTCTGAAGATACCTCATAACCCTTTTGACTGCTATTCATACCAGGGTTGCTTAAGTATCTGCCTAATATCCTAACAATGTACGCAATATCCGGACGTGTACACACCTGAGCATACATTAGACTTTCTACAGCCAAATCATAAGTAATCTTCTGTATTTCCTGATTTTTAAGGTTATTTTTAGGGCACCGATTAAGACTAAACTTATCTCATTTAGCAACAGGGGTATCTCGTGGTCTGCAGTCTTGCATGCCAAACCTTTTAAGTACTTTATTGATATTGCTCTTTTGTGATAATCCAAGTATCCTCGAGAACGATCTCGATGTATCTGGATTCCTAATATAAAAGAGGCGTCCCCAAGATCTTTCATCTCAAAATTCTTTGATAAAAATCTCTTAGTTTCGTGCAACATGCCTATATTATTAGTGGCAATCAATATGTCATCGACATACAGAACCAGAAAAATATACTTACTCTCACTGAACTTGTGTTATACACAGTCATCAACAATGTTCATCTTAAAACCAAACGAGATAATTATTTGTTGAAACTTGTAATACCATTAATGAGGAGCTTGCTTGAGTCCATAGATGGATTTCCTTAATTTGCAAACCATATTCTTTGGGTCTCCTGTCACAAAGTTTTCTGGTTGCACCATATAAATTATCTCATCAATATCACCATTGAGAAATGCAGTCTTAACATCCATCTGATATAACTTAAGATCATAATGAGTAACAAGTGTCATGATTGTTCTGAAAAAGTCTTTCGATAAAACCGGAGAGAAAGTCTCTGTATAATCAATGCCTTCCTTTTTGAGTAAAGCCTTTAGCTACAAGACGTGTCTTATACCTCTCCACATTACCATTTGTATCTCGCTTGGTTTTAAAAATCCATTTACAACCAATTGGTTTTGCACCTTCTGGTAATGGGACAAGTTCTCAAACTTTATTGTCTTGCATAGACTTGTACTCTTCATTTATGGTATCAATCCACTGTTGAGAATTAGAACTTTTCATGGCCTGAAGGAAGTTGATTGGATCATCTTCTAACATTTTATTACTTTTCTCATGTTCTTGGAGAAATACAATATAATCATCCTGAATAGCATGTCTCCTTTCTCTCATGGATCTCCTTAATGACACTAGTTTTTTAGGTTGTTGAGTTTGTTCTTCTGGAATAGGGAGTTGTACAACATTATCATTTTAAGGTTTCGGATTTACTTCATGAATAATAACAGGTATAGAAACCTGAATATTGTCAAAAGTAGCTGTATGGATTGGATCTGAAGCCAATTCCTCCTTAAAAGCAATGTCTCTAACCTTATTTCTCCCCCAAACTCAACATCCTCAAAGAATGTCACTGCTTCCGTCTTAAAAATATTCCTAAGTGTGGGATCATAAAACTTATAGCCCCTTGAACTTTTAGAATATAAGTTGCTGTCTTAAGTGTAGGATCTGAAATAGATACACTAGAACACTAGAGGGGGGGTGAATAGTGTTCTTTTAAAATTATTGCAAAGTAGATAATAAATTGCAAAGAAAAATGGCAATCTCAGAAATTTGCAAACACAAACACAAGGATTTTATACTGGTTCCACCAAACCGGTGTACATCCAGTCCCCAAGCAAATCCCACTTGAGAGTTTCCACTATGATTTTGAATAAACTTACAAAATCAAACGCAAACCTGACTAATTTGCAAGTCCCTGCAAATTGCAACACCAATTGACAAACACCTTGCCAATTTGAACACCGATCTCTAAGCCAAGAGATTAACCCTCTCACATCCGAGAGAAAACTTGTTGAAGTAATAACACAATGATCCTATAAGCCTTGAATGTGTAATCAAGTGCAGCAGTGGCTTAGGATTCTTTTAATCTCTGTAAAATTGCCTAATTGATTTGTATTTGATGAAAGTATATAGGCAATTTCAGAAACTCTTCTTTTTCAGAAAATCAGAATGTTTTTCACTTGAAAAATTTCTCAAAAATCAAAGCTTATGGGTATCTAAGTCTCTGCAATTTTTCTGAACAAATAACCTATTTATAGCCCTTGAAAAGCCAAGTTTTTAAACTTTAAAAACGTTTAAAAACGGCTATAAACAGTTAGATTTTCAAATATTGAAAAACTGGAAAACTGTCTTTGTAGTCGACTACTGTAGTCATTAGTCGACTATACTAAGTTTAGACAGATTCTGTGTTTTCGGAAAATTCTCTCAGTAGTCGACTATAATGATCATTAGTCGACTATACTGTAATTTGACAGAAACTTGAAAACTTAGATTTTCTTCAGTAGTCGACTACTGTTAACATTAGTCGACTATACTGTAAACAGACAGAAACTTGTATTTGAGTTATATACAGGAGTAATCGACTATTATCCTAATTAGTCGACTATTAATATCAAATATTCAGAACTAATGAGTTTTTATAATTAAGTTTTAACTACTATTCTAATGGTTAACATAGGGGATTTCTATAGTTAACCAACACACTAAGCCTGTGTTAGTGTGTTCTAAAAATGAGTGTGTGTACGTGTGTGTGTGATCAAGGCTTGTACAAATATTCTAAGTAAAGAAAAAAATTCAAATACATTATCTTTTGTTCTTCATTTTCTTCACTTCAAAATGCCTTGATATCCACTTGCACTTGTACATATTCTGATATTGAAATCTGCATATGAAAGTTAGTGCACACACATTGTATAAATTGTTATCATCAAAACACTATCATGGAGATATGATATTCAACATTAAGTGCTTCTCCCTAGAGTGACTCTGGTAAAGAAGAATGAGCAATCATCCTTCTTACAGTATTCTTAAGAGTCATGTTTCATTTATACCTAATCTCTTAACTTTGGTCTGTTTTCCCTTGATACGTTAAAAATCTAAAATATCAAGGGAATCCAAAATGTCATCAGACACACGATGCTTAACTCTATCTTTTGAGATATTGACCCAAACGTTTATGCCATAATAACGCCGAATTTTTCTTATTTAATTTACGCTTAGTACCACGTAAATCCACATGCAAGGTTTCATTATAAGAAGTAATTGTATGAAGCAAAATATAGGTTGTCATAAATACTTAAGTAACCAGTTCCCACAACATTTGAATTAAAAGGTAGACTGAATTTACTGTTTCCAAATGAACAATAATAACCTGATTTGTTCAATTTAGACACAGAAACCAAATTCCGTCTAAAAGACAGTACTATAAAAGCATATTTTAAATCCAAATATGAACCAGCTCCTAATAGCAACCTAAAATGCTCAATTGTTTCTATGTCTACCGATTGTCTGTCTCCCACAAAGATGTATCTTTCAACATCACTTGGCTTTCAGTAGCTTAGATAACCTTGCATAGAAACACATATGTGAGTAGTAGCACCAGAGTCTACTCACCAAGTGATTCTAGGTACTGAAGCTAAAATTAACCTCAGATCATACCAAATTAAGGAACGTATCCTTCTTTATGTATCCAGATTTGTTACAGAAGAAACAACCATGATCATCCTTATGTTATTTTTTCTGAACTGAATCCTTAGCAGATTCATTATCATTCTTTCTTGCCCTTATCCTTAGAGACATAAGCCACATGAGCACTTTTAGTCTTATATTGCTTCAACATGTCTTCTTCTTGCACACATTATGAAATAAGCTTATTTAGAGTCCATTTCTCATTTTGGCAGTTTTAACTGTCATTGAATTTACTAAACTGTGCAGGAAGAGACAACAAAACCAGATGCACCAATAACTCATCACAAGGATCGAGTTTAAGTGCCTTAAGTTTTGAAGCAATATAAGATATTTCCATAATATACTCCCTGATATTTCTTTTGCCCTTATACTTCATCGAAATCAAGCGAGCTAAAATCATGCTTATTTCTACCTTATCGTTTTTTGTAAAACGCTTTTCAATTTTAGTAAGGAAATCTTTAGCCTTAGTAATCCTTCCGGATTCTATGCCCCTGAAGGCTTCCTGAATGCCACGCTTAATAATCATTAGACTCATGCGATTTGAACGCTCCCATTTCCCATACTCCTTCTTTACATCAGGAGTGCTTTCCACATTGAGAGATTAGGGTTGTTCAGTTCTTAATGTAAGGTTTAGATCCATGCAGCCAAGAACAATTAAAATGTTCTCTTTTCAAACATTAAAATTTATCTCATTGAACATGGAAACTGAATTTATGTTAGCAGTAATAGTTACAGCAGATGCAATAGCCGAAATAAACAAAATATGCTCACATTATTAACTGTAATTAATAATCAATAAAATTCAAATAATGACAAATCCCATCTCAAGATATCTGGTACAGCATTAATATTAAGTATTTGGACAGTAATATTAACTTGTAAGTGATACCTTGTTGCAATGATCAAACATTGACAATAACTCATGTCAAATAATAAAACTATCTTTGGATCGATTCATTATTCACATGTAAACCTTATAATTATCAACTGTTTATCATCGCAGGTGTATATGCAGTCTAAATAAATATTAATCTTCCTTTGGACCGATTAAATATTTATACGAAAACATACCCACAACCATCTAACATCCATCATGAGCAATCTACACAAGAGAGGTTACTTTGACAACATTTTGTTTCAATTAATCATTTGGAATGATAGATAACTTAATACCTTAGTGTCATATTATTTGAATAATTGATTAACTATCGAATTTAATTTAAATTCAAATTAAATGAATTTCTGAAGTTACCTGAGCAATTAAAATAGATTTCTCTATTTTAATTAACCATAGATAGGCCCATTAAAATTTAATGATCTTAAAATTTATTTGATTGATAATCAAATAATCCATAACTTAATTGTTATAGGCCCATAACTTAAATAGGATTATTTAAACATTCAAATAATTCTCAATAGGCTCAAGACTTAATTTGTTTCTGATCCAACTTAAATAAACTAAGTTGGCTTCGGCCTGTTCCACATAGCCCAAATAAAATTTAAATTGGGCTTCGATCTGAAAAACAAATAAGTTTAGGCCCATAATATTGAATTTATTTGAACAATTCCAATAATCCTTAGTTTGATTATAAACCCAACAGCTGAACTCAGGCCCATACAATTAACAAGAACGCTTGCAATTAATTTAAATGTGCAAGTCCCATAACTTATATGTGCAAGGCCTTTGATTTCTCAAAGAAAGAAAGCTTGCAGCCTTCTTTCACCCGACGACGAGAACAAAGCTCGCCTCCTTCTAAATTCAAATCCTCACATGAGAAACCGAATTCAAGCTCGCCTACAACTGAAATCGAGACAAGCTTGCCAAAATTTGAGTCAAAACTCGCCTGATCCGAGCCCTAAGCTCGCTTGAGATTGAAGCATTCGAAAAACTCACCAGAAATCAAGCCCTAGGCTCACCTAAATTGAGTTGATCGAAGCTCGTCTAAGAACGAGCACGAGGCTTGTCTGAACTTCCCAATTGAGCCGATGAAGGTCAACCTCGCCCAAAATTAACCCCGAGCTCTCCAGCTTCAAAGCCGAAGCTTAGCCGAAGCTTAGCCGTAGCTTGCCGAAGCTCGACCCTCGAAATCGAGTCTCAACTGAGATCTGAATGTCGAGCTTGCTGAATTGAGCACGGGGCTTGCTTGAATCCGAACACGAGGTTCGACTGACTTTGAACACGAGGTTCACCTGATTTGAACACGAGGTTATTTGAACACGAAGATCGACTGATTTAGAACATGAGGTTCGTCAGAAGTCAGAACACGAGGTTCAACTAAAATTCGAACACGAGGTTCATCTGAAGTCAGAACACAAGGTTCAACTAAAATTCAAACACGAGGTTCGTCAGAAGCAAACTGAGGTTCGCTGAAGTCGAACCGAAGTTCGTCAGAAGCCTTCAACAAAGCTGAATCGAACATGAGGTTCATCTGAAGCAAACCGAGGTTCGCTGAATGAGACCGAAGTTCGCCTGAGAATGGGTAAGTCCTCAAGCCCTAATTTTCTTTCACCCATTAGGGTTTAGATCTGAAAAAGCCGTCGCCACTAGGGCTCCTGCGCGATCCCCTTTAGGTTTTCGTTCTGAACTGTCGCCGCTTCCTATGCTCCTGCACCCTAGGGTCAAAATCCTAGGGTTTCCTGATGTCTCCGCCGCTGTCTTCATTTGAGAGCGGGGCCATCAGCGACAGATCGCCGGTGAGGAGCACAGAGAACGTCGGCCAAAAAAAAATCAAATGAAGATGCAGATCCAAAACTGAAATTTGATCTTTTAATAAAAAAAAGATCCAGATCCAAAACTAAAATAAAGGGACAAAATTGCACTCTTTGATCTGAATCTGAAAATTGATACAGATCCTAAGCAGCCGAAAAGGAAATCAAGCCAAAAAATAAAAAATGAACTTCATAGTTCATGAGTGCAACAAATCCAAAAAACACAAAACTCCAAAAAAAAAAAAACTTCAACTTTAACTTTAAATCCCTAAGAATTAATCACAGTGACTCTGATACCACTTGTTGGACATAAACGTGATTAAATCATAGAGATTAAACAACCAGAGCGGAAGCATACCTCATTAATCGAATTTGGATTTTCATGAATCTCAAGCTTGGATTTTGGATCTTCTAATCTTGAGGATTTTCTCTTGAAAATTCTTTTAGATGGGGATAAGAAAATAAGAACTTAACCCTAAGATTAGGGACTATAACCCCTTTATATAGACTTGTAGTTTTCTAATTTAGCCCCTCATTAAATTAGAATTGTAATCTGCTATCTGCACAATTAGCTTATGACATATTTAAATACACATTGACCCATTTACCTGATTGATCACTTTATGTGGGTCAACTATAAAGATAACAACACACTGTGATGTAATGTATGTGCCCACAAATAGATTTAATTAGATTTAAATCCAACAAGAAGTTCTCAAGTTTTAAAAAATATAAATGGGTAGCTTTAAAGGAGAATTAAGATATGTTTAACAATGAATTCAATAAACACTCGGGACTAAAAGTTCAAAAACTAATTCGTGTCACGTGAGAAATTTCAAATGATTATTCTTGAATTTCTATATATGAGAAATTTTAAAGGAAAAGTCTTGTATTTCTATACCAGAAGGTAGCAAAGTGCAAATTTTAGAAACGTAGTGCTGCCGAAGCAAGTGAATATATGCAAGAAACCCTTCATGATTGTGTGGGGGTATATATGCAAGAAAAACGTGGAAAAATCCCATCGGCGCTATTTTCCCAGCTCGTTTCAGCTCCCGTCACCGCTTCCTTCATCGCCGCCGCGCTCCATCCGCTCAAGAATCAAGTTCTTCGCTGAACGGCCGGTGACCAGACCCAACTCTGATAACAGGTTCTAATCTCGAATCCTAATCTTCTATTTCGCCTGAACCCTAACCTTCACTCGCCGATCGCTGTAAATTCTCTCACTCAGTCTTCATTCATTCGTCAATTCGTTGTTCCCTTCATTTTTTTTGCTGGAAAGATTTTCTTATTATCGTATCTTTTTCTTCGTAATTTGACCTCATTTTCGCATTATTTTTGAAGGTTTAGGGTTTTTGATGCTCTTTGCTGATATTTTGGGGCTTTTGCAGTCTATTTCGTGCGAAATCTTTGTATGGAAAATATTATTTTAGATGTTCGTATCTAGATCCGTGCATTAGGGTTTATAGAAGAGATTCTTGCATTGTTTATGATTTCTATTCATTGAATTGTAAAAAATCGTTACTTAATTCCACTGGCTGTGAATTGAGTGCAAATGTGATAAAAAAGGATGATGGTTTCCGTGGATTGTTACATTTTGATGAAAATGAAATTAACAGGATGGGCCCGAGGCGGAAAGCAAAGACGGGTGGGAGTGCTTATGCGGATCCAAGAAACTTAAGCAAGAGTTCGCTACATGGAGTAATCTTTGGCTGCAATAACAACACTATGGAAGAGTGTCTTTCAAAACAATTATTTGGTTTGTTTCTTGAATTTTATTTCATAATCGTTGTTATGAACTTCTATATATTTGTTAGTTGTCTTTTACTCCGAAAGGGTTTCGGTTTTTATAAAGTAGAAGAAACTGCCCACTGTGTGTGTTGTGTCTGCGCGTGTGCAGATCAAATGGTGTTAGATCTCTGCAGGGTACCAAATGCACCACCGAAGCCGGATATATGCACAAGGGTTGAACTGAATTGCCTTCTTTCATTGAATTATAACTATGCAGCGTGGCTTTAATTTGGGATTCTTACTTGATTCATGTCAACTTCTCCCTGTCATTCTAACATAAACATTGTGATGATTGAAATTCGTTTGTCAGGTTTGCCATCCTCACACTTCCTCTATGTGAAGAATATCGAGCCTGGCCTCCCTCTATTCCTATTCAATTACATTGACAAAACGATGCATGGAATTTATGAGGCTGCAAGCCGTGGCGAGATGAATATTGACCCCTGTGCATGGACTAATAACGACAAAGAGAAAACGGGCTTTCCTGCACAGGTATTTTTTTTGCATTATTTGATTCAGATCTGGCAAAAAATTTGCTTTATCTCATAGATATGTACTTTATTATAAGGTGTGTATCCGTCTCCAAAAGCAATGTGAACCAATTACAGAGAATCAGTTTAAGAAAGTCATCGGCAACAATTATTATAATCGTAAGAAATTTTGGTTTGAGTTGGACAAAGCTCAGACAGAAGGTTTAATTTCGTTATTCTTAGGCTCAGATGACATGAGCCTAACTCCTGGCTTTGGCGATGTAAAGTCTTTTAAAACATCAACACCTATCAAATGCAATTTACCAGCCAAATTCGGTAGTGCATCCTTTGAGGCTGCTGAAACAGGGAGAACGAATGAGCCTCCACAATTCGCTGGTGAGAGATTGGAATATGGAAATATGAGATGGCAAATGATAGGAAAACAGCCTGCTGATCCCAATTTTTCCTCTGCTTTTCCAAACTCTGGCATCGATTATCATATTCCTAACATGCCTGGAGATATCAATGAAGGAAGCATGTATCCTGAGGAGACTTGTGTTTCAGTTGAGAAGACGATTGAAATAACAACAGACCTATGTAATGACAATGCTGAGGTAATTAACTTCCAAATTCTTTTTGCATTAGCCATGTCTTCGCTATATTGTCTCCTACATTTCAGTATTCAAATGTTTTGTATTTTTTCTGTCTAATGAAGGCTAATGTTTAACCAATTGTGTCTGTATAGTTGGTATGTATTGTCAAAGAACTGAAAGAAAGGGCTGTGACATTAGAGAAGAGGCAGGTACTCATGACGGATTGGTTTTCGTTATTCCTTCGTTGATATTCATATTTTTGGATTGAGTTACTAGATTAAGTGTAATTTAGAACAATCTTCTTTCGAGCTAGAATTTCATTTGATTATAAGAGTTCCAATCTGGTATTTTGCATATTTTCATTAAATGTTTTATATATTATGGTAAAGTTTTTATAGAAATGAATGATCTGCATAGTAGTGTGTTAGTGTTCTTTCTTTTTTCCTTTCCCCCCCTTCAGGGCCTTTTTCCTTCCTGGAAGAATAATTCCGACCTTTATATTAATGGAAGATGTCTATCACTAGAAATTTCATTAAATTGTTTCTTAAACCTTAGATTGTATACTTTCCAGTTTCTTTCCAAATTTCACGTGAACCCTAATTTTTTTCAGTCCATTTCCTTATGATTTGCGGTATCTGTTAATGCAAAGTTAGTTTTGAGTTATATGGATTGACGAGGTAAATCTACCTTGTCTTAATTTAAAGTGCCTGAGCTATATGTGCAAGACCAAACCAGTTTAGAGAGATCAGGTTGGAGTTAGATAAGTCATGTTGGAGCTTGACCTAAAACCCTCCAAGAATTAAATTAGTATAAATTATAGGAATGAAGCTTGAATAAACTAAACAATTAGACAAAGACCACGTGAAGAGGGTATAGTCCTTTGTACCTGGAATCTTGTGCATATCTATAGCGGAGGGTATTAGATGGCTTTACTATAGCTGTACTTAGCTGAATATCAGCTTAAACAGAATTTATAGTTTTATTAGACATGGGTTGCTAGAGCCACTGGATCTTTGGTGCAGGCCTTCTAAATTGTGGCCTGAACAGAATTAGTTGAATTCAGAAATATTCAAGTCTAAGTTGACCAGGATATATGTTTATGTATAAACAGTATCCATAGATAACATTCACATCTTATACGTCTTGCATATGTCAAAATAAAGATATCATTGCTTGGTTTTTCTCCAATGCAGAAGTATTGTTAACGTTTAAATTGTCAAGAGTATAACCTGTGAATTAACAGTTAGATCGGCTTCAGTTAGAGCCTTAGAGATGCTAGCTGATGCATTCCTTTAATTGGCTCTTTACAAACACTCAAGTGTAGCACATGCCAGGTCATGTTTTTCCTATGAAAATGGTCTTTTGTAATTGGCCTAGTTGATGGATTGAAATAAGATTTGGAGAGTTTTTATGTGATTAATCTTCAATACTCAAACCGGGTTTTTCCTTTATGGTTGGTCCCTGGTACATTTACTCAGTACAAAGTTTATTTGTTTGTTATTTTGAACTATTTTTATTAAGTCTATTCTGGTGAAGTTAACTATATTACAATTAAAGATAGATGGGAGGCTATCCATAAAGGCAACCTCACAGATTTCATTAAACATCTTCTCTGTCTGATTTTGTGTGCCTACCCTTCAGATGGAATCAGAACAAGAAGTACAACGACTGCAAAATGTTGTTAGGTGCTCGGGGGTAGAAATTCAACAATTGAAGTCTTGTGTGAAGGAGCTTGAATCCAAAATTATGCGATCTTTGGAATCACAAAATGCTATTTATCTGTTAGGAGGCTTCAATGGTGAATCGTGGTTATCAACATTAGATTCCTTTTCACCATCAATGGATGTTCTAATGCCTCTCAAGCCAATGGATTCAGCACGTGCTTATGCCTCAGCTGCTGTATTAAACGGCAACTTTTACGTGTTTGGTGGTGGAGACGGGAGTACATGGTTTAATACAGGTGCTAAAAGGCTCATTTTTCCCTTTTCCTTTTTACCTTACCATGTTTTCTTGATTTTCGACTAAAATTGTTGCTGAGTTCGAGAGAGAAATTCTTTATGAAGTTGAGTGTTACAGCCAAAGGAATAACAACTGGACTTCATGCTCACCCCTGAATCGTTCGAAAGGAAGTCTTGCTGGTGCTACTTTAAATGGAAAAATATTTGCTTTGGGTGGAGGAAATGGAGCCGACAGTTTCTCCGATGTTGAGATCTTTGATCCAGCTCTTGAGAAATGGATCTACAATCAGCCAATGCTTCAAAAGGTGCATCTTGTTTATTTGTGATGAATAATATTCACCTGTGAGTGGTTTAATTTTGACTTCAGTTGGTAGCTTTGGAGCAATTACAACATTACATTTTTTTTCTATTGTTGTCATGCTTGAGTTGTTATTACACTTACACAGTAGGGTAATACTTGATAAGTAAGACAATTCCTGAGGAGGAAATTCTCCTTTTATTATTATTATTATTACCTGATTCCTTTAAATCTATAGACACCTGGATCTGCTAAAACCACTGCATAAAAAAGGCAGCACCTTGTAGCTAATGTTCTTATTATTAGTGGAATGCTGGAGGTTGTAATAACATTAATCTATCAGTGAAATGTTTAATCTTTTGTGCATTTGAACTAATCAGCACCATGTGAAATGTGCTTACAACATGTATGGAAAGCTGGCCAATGCGATGCTCTTTACCAGCTTACTGTCATGCCAATTCTCTCTGTTTCTTTGACAATTAAGTTGCTTGTATTTCTCTCACTACCACTCCATATTTGTTGTTTTCCAGCGTTTTGCTCTTGCTGCCGGAGAGCTTTGTGGTGTGCTCTACGCTACTGGTGGATTTGATGGGCAAGATTATTTACAGTACGTATCTAATTCCTTCAAGTTTCTTTTTTAGTTAATCTTCTGTCAGTTACAGGATTTTACATGTAACTTAACAACTTCAATGTTGGCAAATGACACTCCCTATAAAGATTAGAGCTTAAAAGAAGAAAGAGAAGAAAATGACAACCATCACATGCAAGATATTTGCGACATGCTATTAGGAGTACCTCTTGTTTTCTCTCACTTGTACTTCATCCAGAAAATGACAACCATCACATGTCAGTAGGTTGTTGTTGCCTAAAGCACCATCCTTACGTATCCTGTTACATGGTCATGTTGAACTCAAGAATTAACCATAGCATTTTGGGGCAGGAATTATGAAAACTATGTAGTTATGTGTACTTTAAGCAAGAGCAGAATGAGTAGCCTCTTGAATCTGTGGGAGCCACCTCGAGAAACCCATGAGGTTACATATAGAATCATATCATCTGGTGAAGTGATAATATGGTGAGAACTTTGTAGCCTACACGAAGGAGGTTATAACTCTTAAATTAAGTTCCTCTAACCATTATATCAAAACTCTGGTCTATATCATCTGGTGAAGTGATAAAATGGTGAGAACTTTATAGCCTAAAGGAAGGAGTTTCTAACACTTAAATTAAGTTCATTTAACCATTAGATCAAAACTCTGAAATTATGGTGAGAGCTGAGGTTTATATTTTTATATTTTAATGTGCCCCGTGGGTTGATGGCCCATTTTATGGGCCGAAAACCTGTATACACGCAGCGGTGTTAATTTTTAGAAAATCCGATTTAAATTCGTGTCCGGTGGGATTTGAATTTGGGTTTCTCTGATACCATTTTAAATCAAGTCCCTCTAACCATTATATCAAGGCTTCAAAGTTATGGTGAGAATTGAGGTTTATACATTTATATTCTAACGGTACAACGCAGGTGAATGGTCTCACATGAGAGAGGGATCTAGGGATCTCTAGTATACAATATTTTATTTAACTCACAAATTAATCATGGCTAGCATTTTTTTAGAGGATCTATTTTAAGTGTGCTCGGATTGGAGCATTCTTGTGACATGAGACGTTCTGGTAGGTTCCCTCACTCGAGGTATGGCACCTTTCTTCTATGTTGCATGGAAACTAATACAGGTAAAGGGTATTGGTATGGATACGGGACATGATAAATTTGTAAAAGGTAGGTTATGAGGACAGAACTAATATTTATATGTGTGTATCATATTGAGATTAATCATTTACACGAGCTCAATATTGTTTTACAATTCACATGTGAAAATTAAAATTCTTATAATATTTTGATGTTTCTTTAATTATGTAGATAACAAATTGGAGAATTACTTGTTTTTAAACTATATATTTAAGGTTTCTTTAAAAATCATAGTTCCAATGGGTATGAGCTGAAAATAATTTGACAGATGTCCAACGAGTTTCAGGAATTGAATGTGAAGTGTAAGATATATAACGAGCGTGAAGTGTAAGATATAATTGAGTATCCGCAATATATGCAATATATACAAGAAGTGTCCATGTGTCCATGGAAGTGTCAGTGTGGGTAGGGATACACGCACATATCTGGTACGGGTACAACTTCAGATAGAAATACCCACGTGACTTAGCCTTTTAGTAGTTAGTATCACTAGCATTGGTAGAATGCACTATATGGAAAGTAACAGTCAATACCAGAATGTTGTGAATCGGTTTTTTAACTATCACCAGACTTGATGATTTTCTTAATGTAAGCATGTTTGATGTCATTTCTCTGAAAAACTTATTACGTAATACGTTGACAAATATTTCTAAAATGGAATTCAGTTATCGTGTAATTGTGAAGGTCTCCCGAATCCCGATTTAGTAGGGAGCATATTGTTTAAAGCTGATATTAGAGATAAATGCTCACTGTCACTCTTTAAGGTGTTAAATCACTGCATTTAACATAACTTCTTTCTTTCTTTTTCACATTTGTAACTTTAAAAGTAGTTGAGAATGTCCTTTTTCATATCCTTTTTGCCTAGAACTGCAGAGAGATTTGATCCAAGGGTAGGCTACTGGACCAAGTTACCGAACATGAAAACAAGAAGGGGGTCCCACTCAATTGCAGTCTTAAACGAAAAGCTGTAAGATCTTTCCACCTTTTCCAAGCTCCCACACCACACTTTCGAGAAGCAAAAGTATCTGATCCCCTTCTGATTTTCTCAGATACGCAATGGGAGGATTTGATGGTAATAAAATGGTTTCAAGTGTCGAAATTTTTGATCCTCGCAATGATTCGTGGGTGGAGGTTGGATCATTGAACCATGTTAGAGGCTATGCTGCTTCGACAGTGCTTGGCGGTTCCATATTCATCCTCGGTGGTGTAGATGATGACTGTGATTTTGTACAAACTGTATGCTGCTTAGCAATTTCTACACATGTTTGGTTTCAATTTGTTTCTCTATTTTATTAAGGGTTAAATGCGAATAGATCCCCTGGAGTTCTGTTGTTGTAGACAGACCCCCTGAGTGAGTGAATGTTTTTTACTCTTTTATCCGCAGGTGGTCGGTTTGTCAAAAAAACTGTTCTCTTTCTTTGAGGGTAAAAGAGTAAAAATTACTCGCTCAGGGGGGTTATTTGCAACAATAGAACTGCAGGTGCTCCATCTGCGATTGACCGTTTAATAAATTATCTCATGGTTAGAGCTCCAGGCCGGTTGATCCTCTATTTTCTTGACAGGTGGAATGCTACACTGAGGGCACTGGTTGGGCAAAATGTAATAATAATGCCATTGGAAAGAGGTCCGCTTTCTCAGCCGTCGTTTTATAATCATGCGGGATGAACTTTTTGTTGATGGGATTCTTACTGAGGTTGGAGGGGGGTTTGATCGTCGAGACTCCTGTATGTAGAACTATGGCATTTTTGGTTCCTGAGGGATGTACGTAGAGCTGTATTTTTGCAAAACCAGCCATGTATACAGCTGAGACAGGTTAAGTACGGAGTTATTCATATGCGCATAGCTGAGACGAGCTAGAGGTGATGGAACACCTTGTGAAAGTTTTCGTGGTATCCTTGGCCATATTGGAACAAAAAGTAATTGCTTGTGTGTTAACATCTATCTTGGTTTTACCTCAGAATGTAAATCTTAGGGCCATTGTTTTAGAAAAGTCGCATCATATGAAGAATATGAGCAGATAACGCGATGCTAGTTTACAACAGCATGACTCGACGATTCTTTCCTCAGCTGAAGAAATTAGAAGCCATAGAGATCTGCAAATAGTTGTTCTTTTTGTTGCATTCTACATCATCTCCTCGGAGGAGGGCATACGACTGCACATTAATCTAATTGAAATCTGGTAAGAGAAGGACAATTAGTTATAATTTGTTTTACATAAGTTAAGGATTTTATGAATTTGGGTTCTGACATGCGTCTTTAACACAACCATGATTTGCCTTAACCTGCATCCGGCTCGAAACATAGATCTTTTAAGTTCTTGATTGCCTTTTTCTTTTGCTTTTCGGGTTAATTATATCCATACGAATATACAGGATTGTAATCTTTCCTGTGGCGATTTTCTTCGTTTTGAAAATTAGAATCCGTCCTGTTCCTTCTCCATTTGCGAGATGAATCGTGAGTAAAAGAATGTTCCCTTTCTAAGATGTCCGGAAAATTTCATGTTCCTTCCGATTGACAAAAACTTCTGATGAAAGGAATAGTGATTACTGTAATTCAGCTACTGGACTCGTTGCTTTGGCGAATTGCGTATTAATTCCATTATTTCCTTTGCCCAACTTGCGATGACAAAGGTTTTACCTGCTCGATCAATTTGATAAAATGAAGAGCGCATTAGCGGGTTAATACGTTGGGAAGAAGAATGCACCAAACTGCAGGTGCTGCACCAAATGCTGGTATAGTTGGAAGATGATGAGCAATGTCAAGTCTTTATAATTTAATGTTTATATAATGTTTATCCCCGGCAACGGCGCCAAAAACTTGATGCGGCATAAACGTGTACCAAAAAGGTTGCAAGTGCACAACCGTGTCAAGTTATAGTATTTAAGATATTGATCCCACGAGGAAGGTGTTTTGTAGGAGAAAATATGAAATCGGTGCTTATGTTGTGTGCGTGACAAGTAGGAGTGATAAGTGAATGTGATTATGAAGAGATTGAGATAGTGAAAATGGTGTGTAGATAGGTGCAAGTGTAAGTAAGAGTGGATTTGAAAAAGAATGAGTATGATCAATAAGGTGAGAAGGAAAAAATGAATAAAATCAAGAAACAAATAAAAATCAAGAATGAAGAACAAAATTCTAGAATAAAAGAAAATGCAAGAAATTAAAGATGGTGGATTCAATTATAGATATGGATAATCTAAAATTAAACCCACTTTTTAGAAAAGGGTGATTCCCTAGAGGGTTCTAGCCTAAAGGCGAATCAAACAAAATAAAAATAAACAAAAAGAAAAACTAAACCCAAGAGGGTTCTAGCCTCAAGGTGAATAGTGTAATAAATTAAAATCTAACTACAAAATAAATTACAAAATCTAAACTACAAAATAAATTGTAAAAATACAAGAAAATAAATCTACTCTATAAACATGAAATAAATCTAATCTATGAGCATGAAATAAATCTAAGGCAAGAGGGTTCTAGCCTCTTGGCTATTTAACAAGAAAGTAAAATCTAATTACAAGCATAGAAATAAATCTAAACTAATAAGCAATAAAAGAGAAAAAGAAAGAAATGCAAACCTTCAAATAATTCTCCATCTTCATCTTCATCTTCATCATCCAACAAAGAAAAGAAGAGAAAAATTTAAAGTGGTGAAAAATTATTATTATTAATTACAACAAAAAGTAAAAAATTTTGTAACTCCTTTAAATCAAATAATATATTATCACGTAATTATGTTTTTGTTACCCAGTGGGTTAATACTAAAATTAATGATTCCTGCTGAATTACTGTAAAACTCTTTTAAAGCGTCTAAACTGAGTTCCATCGTAAACACCAAATTACTACGGAGCTTAGCTAGCGACGAAACGACACATACTCCCTCAATGATCAAATAACAACAGAAAAAGTACTGCAGCAACGAACGTCATATTAGCGCAACCGTCGTACTGAAAACAATGCTGATGAGAGTATCAACTAGCACGTGTATTACACGTGCAAATGCACGCGTAACAGAAATTAGAAACTTCAAATTTCTAATTTTTAAATGAAATGGGTCACTTTGAGATAATTAAATTTTCAAAGAACCTTTTATGTTGTTTGTCCATTTAATAATAAGCTATATTTTATTAATCTTATTTGGAATTGGTTATGATAAATATTTCAATTCGAGTCGATGCCATAATTTTCCTAGCTAATGCTCTTTAAGGAAGAGTCCGTTTTTCATATTTCATTCAAGTTATTATTTTAAAATATCTAAACCCACCGACAGCATATGGAGTCCGACGACAAAGCAAAAGACACAACACTGAAGGTCCACATAAGAACATTAGGTTCATAAGAAACACGACTATATATTTAACAAATCTGAAAACTGAAAGCAAATAAGCGTCTTGGTCCTTTTGCTCGGAAGGATAAGCTCGACGGTAGTAAAGATCATTTGACAAGGTGCCGCCCATTAGTGTGAGGTCACTGGAGAACCCAAGCAGCATATGCTCAACCCAACAGGCCCAACAGACACTGGAGATCTTCTGGGAACTTGGATTTGCGCTCAGCTCGAAAACCAAAACCAAAACCAAAATACTGGTGCAAGCACCAACAAAAACTGTTGTTGCTCAGTTTCATAAGTAGGAACCATGGACTACAAACTGTGTTAAAACCCTCGTCGAAACGGTAGAATCGGTGAAAAGCAAGCAGCGAATTCTCCAGCGGTAGATCTTCAGTGTCATCCGCATGTCATTGTAAACTTCATCAGATAGAAGAAGAGCCTGGACGGAAACAACCCACCATAGAAGGTCCTCCCATCACTACCCCTCAACTCGGCCAATTAGGGGGAACCACAGGGAAGCTGCTCACAGGAAATACTCACCGGCCTAAAACCGTGGAAGCCATCTGTGGCGGGTTCTGAGGAAGGGCCCATAACTCAGGCCCAACATCCCAATCCTGATAGTACCAGCCAAGTAAGCACCAAGGCCACCTAAGCACCTGAGGCTAAAATTCATAATCATTAAGCGAAGAACATTGGCAACGGCAAGTATTAATTTAATACATCAATAAGTACGTAACATAGATACTACATGAAATATGAACTTCTATGCTGCCGTGTAGAATGACAAAAAAAGAAAAAAGAAAAAAAATAAAATAAAGTAAAAATCAAGAGCATCAGTTCAGAACGGCACAGCAGATTTCAGGATATGGCAAGCAATGATAAGAGAACAAAGTCCAATTTCTGCTTCAAAGAATATCGATGGTTTCACGGCAAAGTTACGAGAAAGAACAATTACAATTTCACATCCATTATGTGATCATGCCATAAAACTAAATAAATCATTGCATTTAACCTAACTTGCTCCACTGCAACCATCACCCCTAACTGGGCCTGCTTTATAGGTGTCTTTTGAGTTTCAATCTAATCTAGAATAAGTAAAAACCCAGTCAAGGGACAAAGATAAATGCTTGGATACATGCTAAGATTTTAACTTAGTATGATACATGCTAAGATTTTAACTTAAGCCGTAACATAAGCAAGCGACTTTACTCTTTAACTTCCAATACTTGATGTAGCTCTATCACAAACACGTCAAAACCTTGTCACGTGTTAATAAGTTTGATATTCTGACAGTCTTTTTCATAAAAGTAAGTTCTTTTTATATGCTAAGTTAAAACAAAACAAATATCTTAATGTAAACAAGAAATAAGAGTAATGCAGGGGATGCGTCCAAGAACTATCTTAAATCAAAATGGTAGCCATTCCATAGGTGTTCATAAAAGGATTTGTCCAGTAAGTGTTGACATACTGACACATGTTGGTGTGTTCAATTTATGGCTTCACATTATAACTGTTAGTGTTACATAGACAGGAATAGGCATGGCTTCTAGGATACAGACAACTCAGTTCCTCAATAAGTCCATTGCTCGACTAGTATAACATCTTAAATCTGTACATTTGAAGATATTCCATGGAATGCTTACACTGTTAACTACATTCAAGGTTGCTGATAGCGGATCGCGGCGCGTCGCGGCGAGGTACCGCTAAGGCTATATCGGGCTATTGCGGCGAAATCGCGGCAAATAGCGCACAGTTAAATAGCGGTCAAATTTAAATATATTTAAATATCCTAAATAATAAGAAAATTCATAAAAAAATCTAAAAATTCAATTAGTTGTAAATTTCTTGTATTATCAATAAATAACAATTAATAAGCTTGTTGTATGAATGAAACTATGAAGAAATTCAAGAAATATAGCATCACAATATGTGTGATAACGGGTTTAGCGGGTTTAGCCGCTTTTAACAACAAAAATCCGCTTTTAACCGCGAAAATCCGCTTTTAACCGCGAAAACCCGCTTTTAACCGCGAAAACCCACTTTTAACCCGCTAAAATCCGCTTTTACGCGCTATTCGAATGAATAGCAGATTTTCCCGCTTAAGCCAGCAGCGAAACCACTACGCGTAGCGCTAAAGGGCCGCGACCGCTATTCGCGCCGCTATAGCCCCGCTATTGGCCGCTATTTACAACATTGACTACATTACTTTACATCTTGTTTTGGAACACTCAGAAAAAGAAAATTCAGTACAATTACAAGAGGACTCCCTCTTAAGTCTAAATATAAACAGATGTGGTATATCTGCATGGTTAAATCTTTTACGTAACAACCTAGCCAGTAAAGTTTCACAACAAGTTAACATCTCATCCTTGCACCGGTAGAGTTGTTATTATAACCAGAAAAGAAGAATTTGAAAGGGGGGAAATAACATTAATTTGAATAAATAACTATATAACAAATAAAGAAAATAATATAATAAAAACCAGTATATTAAATATGCATATCAATATTAATCATAATGAAAAGAAGAAGCTCACCAGCATCAACAGCCTCGGAACACTTCCTCTACCACCCTCTCTTGAGCCTGAATCAACCAAATCTCCAACCATCGTTTCATCAATGCACCGCCGACAATCATCAAGATCTGACATGCTCCCACAGAACTCCCAGCTTCTTTACCTCTGATGCAAAATTCCAGCTATCGGTAGAAGAAAAAGAGGAATATCCCCAAAAGTTGATAATAGTCACAGACATTACAATTTGCTTGTAGTTAAGGAACAGGATAATACACCCAGCCAAGCATAAAATCAAATTCTTCAAATCCTCAAGACGATAACAATCCACAATGCTTTCCAAGCCCGATAACCAGTGTGGCGACATTGGCCCAACAATCACGGTGGCCCTACTCTAGCAACATTGGCCATGAGTCTACAAGTTATAATCCGGCCTCTAGGTAGCCCTTTCCATGCACCTAACGGGTAACTTCAATCCACCCACTAGGCAAGGACATGATCAATACTGCTATTTATGGTCAGAACAATCTTAAGAAACAAATTCTTTAAACCCTTGGGACCAGAACAATCAACAACGCTTGTAAGCCCAGCATCTCCAACCGCTCCACTCTAGGGAGACTGGCCCAACAACCATGGTGGCTCCACTCTAGCAACACAGGCCCAATAACTCAGACTCTCTCCACGAGTCTCTACCAGTTGTTCTCCTCTGGCCTCCAGTAGCACTTCCCATGTGCCTACCCCAGAATCTAGGCAGCCCTTTCCACGTGTCTACCAGTAATTTTACACCAGCTCAGCATCTCCAATTGCTCCCCTCGAGCGACACTGGCTCAACAACCATGGTGGCTCCATCTAGCA
>BQKN01066250.1:132827-144664 GCA_022839385.1 Asparagus kiusianus
GATTTGACGTTGTGGAGAACTTGCGTGGCAAGTTTTAGAACTCTGGACGAGTTGATAACTCTGAACGAGTTTTGAAGAACTCTGTAAAAGAGTTGTTTTGAACCGAAAATCGGTTGTAAGCCAAGGATGATGAAGCTCCTTGTTGTCGAATGTTGCCGAAGGATGAACGTCGATCCCCTCAAAAGTCTGCCTCCAGTGGTCGATCCAAGCCAGGAAATTCCAACCGACCAAACCCTTAACTCAGTTGAGTTTTCTCCTTTTTATAGGGGATTAGGGGGGTGTAACCGCCCCTTAAATCTCTCCTAAGTGGGGTGTAACTGACCCCTTAATCCGCTCCCAAGTAGGGCGGAAATCCCTCAGATCGTGGGGAAAACGGTTCCTGCAACCGTTCAGCTCGTGCTCGAACGAGTCAAACGCCCACGTTGGCGTTCAGGACCCTAACCTCATGTCTTAGGATTGAGACGCGAGGTTGGGTGTTGGCTGAACACCAATGAATGCGAGGGTCGCTCGCGTTTGATTTGTTGTAACGCGGGTTTCGACCCTAGCGTTTTGATGTTATAACACGGGATTCGACCCTAGCGTTTTGATGTTGTAACGCGGGATTCGACCCTAGCGTTTTGATGTTGTAACGCGGGTTTCGACCCTAGCGTTTTGATGTTGTAACGCGGGTTTCGACCCTAGCGTTTTACTGTTGACACACGGGGAGGATCTCCGCGTCTTGCCTTGAAGAGATTATTACCAAGTAATCTCTTTCTGTCATAGCGTTGCAAAGATCATTATCTTGTAATCTTCGTCTTGGCTTCTTGAGAATATGAGAGTCGTCAGATTGTAACTCCCGATGTTGATTGTGAAGGTCGTTGATTAGAGCTTTCATCAGTTGTCGTGAAGGTCGTCAGATTGTAACCTTCAGCGATCTATGTGAAAGTCTTCAAATTGTAGCCTTCTGGAAGTCGTCAGATTGTAACTTCCATCATCGGTATTTGATGGGGGATAAGCTATCTATTGTGATTTTTAGACAGCCTACAATGTTCAAAAAATTTATTCGCAAATGATGCATCACCAAAAAAATCTTGATCAATCAACTAGTTATAGGATGTAATAAGCAAAACATTAAGAAAGGCTCTATAACTTTTAATCATTTTTCCCGTCTTAATCCTCTTCTTCAAAGTTGAAAGAGCTAGTTCCTTATCTATTTTTACAAAATAAAAATTTATATCCAAAAATATATAATTACAATGTGAATTAAATTATAATAATTATATAAATTAAAAAATAAATAAATTTGATTAAATTTGTAATTTTAGAAAATAAATTATTTCAATCCAAAATTGTGAAAATTTTAATATTATTTTAATTAAAAAATACATTAAATAATCAAAAATATATTTTCATAACTATCTAAAAATACAATAAAATCCAAATTAAATTTGAAAATTAGTAGAATAAAAATTTCCAATTACATAAAAATGAAAAAAAGATAATTTCAAAATATATTTTCAAAAATTTTAATTGCAATAATATTTTGGAAAAAGTGAAAAATTGTAATTTCCAAGAATTGTTTGGGTAAAAGTTTGTAAAAACTAAAAACATATCTTAATAAACAAAATATTTTAAAAATTAAAAATCTACTTTAAAATATATAATAATTACTGTAATATTTTAAGAAATCAAAAATATATTTTAAAAAATATATTATAATCATTGTAATATTTTATAAAATAAAATTATATTCTGAAAATATATTTTAATTATTGTAATGTTTTGGAAACATTGAAAATAATATTTTGGAAAAACAAAAATTATAATTTTAAAGTATTATTTGGGTAAAAATTTAGAAATATTGAAAATAATAATTCATAATAATTTAAAAGTATTATTTACATAAAAATTTAGAAAACCCAAAAATATATTTTAATAAACTAAAATATATGTTAAAAATATATTATAATTGATGGAATATGCAAAAAACTGAAAATATATTTTAATTTCTATAATATTTTAGAGAACAAAAAATATATTTAAAAAATATATTTTAATTGATATAATGTTCTAAAATAGAAAATATATTTTTAAAACTTTTAATTGAGTTAATATTTTAGAAAAACTAAAAAAATTATAATTTCAAAGTATTTTTTGTAAAAATTTGGAAAAATAGAAAATAACACTTTACAATAATTTCAAGGTGTTATTTAGGTAAACTTTTAGAAAATTTGAAAATCTATTTTAATGCACTAAAATTTTTAAAACAGAAAAAATATATAATATACTATAATTTCTATAATACTTTTGATAAAATATATATTTTAAAATATATTTTATAGTTTGTGTAATTTTTTAAAAATTAAAAGTATATTTTTAAGAATATATTTTAATTCCTATAATATTTTAAAAAACTAAAAATGTATTTTAAAATTTAAAATTGCTGTAATATTTTGGAAAAACTAAAAAATACTTTGCAATAATTTCAAAGTATTATTTGGGTATGAATTTGAAAAAACCGAAAATATATCTTTGTAATAATTTCAAAGTATTATTTGGGTAAAAATTTACAATTATATGATAATAAAAAAACTCCAAATTATAATTTGTAGACTTGGTAAAAAAAATATTTGGATAAAAATTATAATTTAAGTATTATTTGACAATTACAATTGAATTAAAATTTTACAATTTTGGTTATCTAAAATTCATGCAAATTTTGGCATTATTTCAAATATGTTTTGGCATTATTGATTACTGTTTGCGGCTAGTGGATTTAGATGAGCTGCTCTTTTTCACTTTAACAAATGATAGCTTGATATATGGATTTGGATGCTCTCCACTACAAAAAAGTAGTGGAGAGACCACTGTTTTTAATCTCAATCGTTGATTATTTAGTAGGCGGTTATGATACAATATAAATCTAACACTTATCATACCCCCGTGTATTGCACTCATTCCTAATTTGTACTAAAAGAAAAAATCACAACCATTAACTAGATAATCAATGACCGCGATTATGTAGTGGTCCCTCCACTGTTTTTTTTTTTTTTTGTAGTGAAGAGGATCCGAATCCTTGATATATGTCGTAACATGTAGATTGTTGACTTATGAATTCATTACCGAACGTTAAGTATGCAACTGGTTATTGGGTAACTTTACTCTTATGAGCAATTAAGTAGAGGTATAATTTCCTCCCTCTTAGTGTATTAGTGTGAACAGCATACTGCATAATTTTTTGAAACTCTAAGAAACATAAACAGATAACAAATATAGAAAACTGATTTTGGTTGAAAGCACACCTATATTAAGACTATTATCAATTGTCATTGTATTATTCTGAAAAGACCTCCATTTATAGTGATCTTAGTGAAACAATCTTGTCTTTTAATGCTCTATGTTTAGAGGCCATGCAAACTATGTTAATGTCTTTTGAGCAAAAGTTCGGACAAAATGTGTGACATGAATTGGATTGGGGACCTATCTTTTTAGATTATAAGAGGCATCCAAAGGATGTAGTTAATTGGCACCATGCATTGTGATTAAGATTAAGCATTAAATATTAAATATAACCGTGCAGCCAATAAGGAGTAAAACCAAAGAGATTTTTAGTCTTTCAGAAAAAATTAAGATCCCTTAATTAACATCAGTAAGAATTATCTAGCTTTAAAACAACTGTGTCATTGGTCAAGCAGCCAAATGAAACCTTTGGATTGATATATGTATTCAAAATCTGTGTGTTATTATTATAAATGTAATTATTACATGAACTACATGTATTATATTGGTGTAAGTAGAGCAATTTTATATTGATGTACAAAAGACGTATCAATGACAGTATATATGAAATGAATTTTATTATTTTATTATAAATGTAATTTGCGGAGGATTTGGTTTTGTTGGAGTTTTAAGAAGCTCCTGAATTTATTTGATGACAGTGTACTAATAGTTATACGTACGGGCCCTTCTACTGAATTTTTTCTGAATGTCATTTCGTAAGCATATTTTTATAGTAATTTTTTGTCAGGTTTTATCAGATTAAGGAATACCACAATGATGAAGTATGCATTGTATACACAGGTTATTATAGTTGTGCATGTGCAAGCTCAGTTTCATCTGGTAGGTATGATATCTTGAGTGCTTAAAGTGAAAAAATAACTTTATAAATTTTGTATAAGTGAACATTGCTTATAATTTCTAATTTTCATAGTTAAGGTGGATTTAGCCTTTTTGTTTTATTTTGCCTAAGTTTGTTAATAAAATTTATATTATGAAAAACAAAGTTTATGATTGAACGGTTAGCTGCTTGAATACTGTAAATTAATTCATGTTAATATTTTGAAATCTGTATGTTATTATTATAAGAAGGGAAAATTGCCACTAGCCCCCCAAAACGAGTGAGAGTGTCCCCACCCCCCAAAGACTTTGTCAACGGTCCAAAAGCCCATAAAAACTCTCGCGATTTCCCTCTAGCCCCCAAAACACCCTCCAACGTGAAACGACGTTTAAACCAACATGCTCTTCCCAAAATGACCTCATACAGCCTGTCACCCTATCAAGCCAGAAATTCGGGAATAGTACTGTAGCATTAATTGGTGATTAGAATGAGGTTTTTGAGGGAAAAACTCATTTCCCTCCAAATTATTACCATATCTATCCCCCTCCTGCAGTAAAACCATCTCCTCCCCATTTGCTTACCCGAACTACTCCCCGACCACTTAATTCTCCTCAATAAATCCTCTTCGATTTTTTAACTACTCTTGTTCAAAATGATGGATTGATCCCTTCTTTGCATGGTGACAAACGCAAAAAGCAACGACGAGGATGACGATGTCTTCGTAGTTATCAAAGGGACTACAAAAATCATTAGCTTGAAATATCAAGTATCACAAAGGCTTAAAATACCAATGCAATCTCTTTCACTGAAATTCATATGCGAAAGAGAAAAAAAATTCAGTATTTCAATTGATAATAATGAGGACTTGAGTTTGATGTTCGAGTATTGTCGTCGTAATGGATTTACAGCGTAAACTTGTATGCTACATCCGATGGGGAATCCTCAATCTCTCAGAACACCCAAACTACTCCAAAAATGTGTAAGCATTTCACTTTTAAGTTCCTTATCAGTTCACTGATAGGTTATGAGTTGGTTGTTAACCTTATGCATTGGTTGCTGAAATTATGAGTTGGTTGTCAAGGTTATGGACTGATTGTTAAGGTTATGTGTTGTTTGCCTGATTTTATGAGTTAGTTTTAAGTTTATTGCTAAGGTTATAAGTTCACTGTTATGTATACGATTTGGTTACTACGGTTATGCGTTTGTTGTTAAGTATACGAGTTTGTTGTTAAGGTTACGAGTTCATCGTTAAGGTTAAAGGGTTCATTGTTAAGGTTATGTGTCGGCTGTTAAGTTTACGAGTTTGCTGTTAAGGTTAAGAGTTTGTTGTTAAGGTTATGTGTCGGCTGTTAAGGTTAGGAGTTCGTTGTTGTGGTTATAATTTTGTTGTTAACCTTATAAGGTATATCTTCCTTTTTGTTAGCCTTATGTGCTGGTTGCTAAGGTCATGGTGCGCTGTTAAGTATTAATGTATTTTTTACTTCTACAAGATTATCCCGACAGAAAATTCTCGATACACAGCTGCCACACTCACCCAAACATATTGTAGGCTATCTAAAAATCACAATAGATAGCTGATCCCCATCAAGCTTCAATGATGAAAATTACAATCAGATGACTTTCACGTCAACAAATAAAAGCTGCAAACGAATGACTTTTTACATAGATCGAGAAGAGTTACAACTCAACGATACTTTCGACAACTGATGAAAACTCTGTTCAGTGGTCTTCACGATCATCAATAAGAGTTACAATCTGACGACTTTCACACCTCGTAATAGCCTTCGTAACACCGTAATAGAAGAGGTTGCAAGTCAACAACCACTTCTAAAACGCAGAGTTTACCTCTGCGCTTTTCAACTCAAAACGCAAGCGGCCTGTGCGTTCTTCAGCAAGCACTCAACTCTGCGTCTCAAATCCAAGACGCAGAGTTAAGACCCAGAATGTAAACGGCCCGTGCGTTTTCCATCTTCAGCAGATACCCAACCATGCGTCTCAAGTCTGAGGCGCAGAGTTAAGACCCAAAACGCAAGCGGCCCTTGCGTTTTCAATTCCTAGCAAGCACCCAACTCTGCGTCTCAAGTCTAAGACGCAGAGTTAAAGCCTGTAACACTGATTTAGGCGTTTGACTTGTTCAAACACAAGCTGAACGGCCTCAAAACTGTTTATCCCATGTTTTGAGAGATTTTCGCCCACTTAGGAGCAGATCTAGGGGTTGGTTACACCCCTTATCCCCCTATAAATAACCGCATTACTCGACTTAGTAAGTGGTTGAAGATTTTGGGATCAAAACCGCATAAGGTTGGATTTTCTGGAGATCAAGGGCGAATTCTTTAGAGATCGAAGATTTCAGTCAGATTTTGAAGATCAAATCTGGAAGAATCCTTCAGCAACAACAAATCTACTTGGCTATTAACCAAATTTTTGGTTCTAACAACTCTGTTCAACAGAGTTTCAACTCATTCTAAGTTCTTAAACTCATTAAGAGTTATTCAACAAACTTACCACGTAAGTTATTTGTTCCTACGAGATAAGACGGTCGGATCATCAACGGAGAGCGAATTCGACACAAGCATTCGAAGGAGGCACTCCATCGCCACCAAGAAGAACCCAGTTTTAAACAAATGGGGGAATCAAATTCATTCTCCTCTCTTTTGTAATCGAAATCCAATTGTAATTGAGATCGAGAGAATTTAAATCAAATTCTTCTTTCATTTCTTTCACTACAAATTTTCAATCAAAACACATGTAATGATGAGTGTATTCCTAATGACAATCCTACTCACGACTCGATCATGCTGCTAGAAGAGATGATTAACAACCAAACCAAGATCCCAGCTGAGTGGCACACAGTAATACGTAAAATTGGTCCAAAATTTGATAGTGTTGCTGAAGTTAGATTAGCACTTCAATACTATTCAATTGCGAAAAGGTCGAGTCTGATTTTTACCATATGAACAAAGACGTATAAGAGTCTATTGCCGATTCAAGCACACGCATGGTTGCCCTTGGATGTTGTTTGCTTCCCCACTCACAAATTCGTCAATTATGTCTATAAAGGATTTCTGTTCTACTCACACTTGTTGTCAACATGGAGCTAATGTTGACAACTCAAGGGCATCAAGAAAGTTCATTTGCAGGCCAAATACAATCTGTTTTGAAGGTTAGGCCAGATCTTCATGCAGTTGATATCAAGAACGACATGCTCACAAACTATGGTATCAATATTAACTACAGTAAAGTGTGTAAAAGCAAAGAGAGAGCTCAACAGGACATGTTCGGTAACGAAGATGGGGCTTACGATTCACTGAGATGGTACATTCTTTTATTCTTATGTTTTTGTTGTGAAGGTTTAGTATTGGTTGCTAACCTTATGTATTAGTTGTGAATGTTATATATTGGTTGCTAACCATACGTATTAGTTATTAAGGTTATTGGTTGGTTATTGAGTATACTTGTTGGTTGTTAATGTTAAAGATTAGTTGTTATGGTTATGAATATGTTGCTAAGGTTACTACTTTGTTGTTATATTTATGCAGGTATGAAGTCATGGTTCAAGCAACTAATCCAGGAAGTCGTGTTGCTATTGATGCTAATGACGGAAGGTTTAGGCGTTTGTTCATAAGTTATAATGCATGTATTGAAGGGTTCGTTGCTGGGTGTAGGCCTCTCTTATTTTTAGATGGAATATTTCTTAAAGACCGCTACAGAGGTATACTACTTAGCGCCACAGGATATGAAGGCAACCAAGGAATATTTCCTCCTTCTTATTGCATATGCGATCAGGAGAATGAAGATAATTAGAAATAATTCTTACAATGATTATGGACGATACTGTATGATAGGGAAAAGCCTTACAATCTTTCACATCAACTGGTAATGATTTCCGATGCCGACAAGGGTATTAGGATAGCAGTCGAGGAATTCTTTCCAAATGCTTTCCATTCAAGGTGTGTTCTACATCTAGTCGAGAATTTTTAAAAAAAAGATGAAGGATTTTGGTCACAAGGTAAATATCGCTCAGATTTTGGGTGATTTGTTACAAATTGCGTCTTATAAGTACACAATTTTTGAATGGGATGATTACATGAAAGAATTGGCATCGATCGATCATAGGGCTTATGTTACTGCAATGGAATACTCCCCAGAGAGATGGGCAAACACTTATTTTCCTGGTATAAGATATGATAACTTTGTTTAAACGTTATTTGTTAAGGCTATTTTAGTTGTTAAGGTTAGAGTTAGTCTACAGATTTGTTGTTAAGGTTAGTTTTGGTTGTTAAGGTTAAAGTTTTATTGTCAAGGTTAGAGTTTTATTATTAAGGTTAAAGTTTTGTTGTTAAGGTTATGGATTTGTTGTTAATGTTAGAGTTTTATTGTTAAGTTTACCCTTTCATTGTTAAGTTTGTTTTTTGGTTGTTAAAGTTACTTCGAACGTTGCAGATATGGTCATATTACTTTAAACGTTGTTGAGTCCTTCAACACCTAGATAAAAAAGGCACGAATGTTATGAATCTTACCTTTGGTGGAGATGATACGAAAGCAAATCATGGAGCACATGCATGAAAGAAGGCTTATGGTAGCAAATTGCTCTGGATACTTATGTCCAGAAGCGGAGATAGTGTTGAGTGATAACATTCATTATGGTAGCTGCTTGGCCATTAAACATTCCATAGAAGATATTGTGGAGATCGAATCTAATAAAACTTGTCGTGTAGATTTAAAAAATCAGGCATGTTCATGCAGGTCTTGGGATATAACCCGCATTCCTTGTAAACATGCGTGTGCTGCAATTACTTGGATGAGACGAGATATTTATTAATATTATGATTGGTTTATGACTGTTGAATCTTTCAGAGAAAGTTATGCATCGATCCTCTTTCCTATTCTAAATTACGAGAAACGCTTTGTACCACCAAAAGACCAATTGTTAAAGCCTCCCCTCACTAAAAAAGACGTGGAAGACCATGTACTAGATGAATAAACAATAGGTCGCTAAGGTTGCTGTTGTCAAGTTTACGGATTTGTTGTCAAGTTTAGCATTTTATTGTTAAGATTATGAATTGGTTGCTAAGGTTACTGTTTAGTTGTCAAGTTACGGATTTGTTGTTAGTTTAGCGTTTTATTGTTAAGGTTATGGATTGGTTGTTAATGTTAATATTTGGTTGCCAAGGTTACTGTTATGTATTGGTTGTTAAGGTTATTGGTTGTCAAGTTTACCGAGATCTTTTTTTCTGCTTCTGCATTCAATGTATTTCATAGTACAGTTTGTTCCTAAGACAGGAAAGTTATGATAACCTTTCTCCTACATATTCCCATCTTCCACGGGATAATCTCACCATCCCTTCGTTTGTTCCAAGACAGGACAGTTATGATAACCTTTCTCCTCACTCTTTCCTCGATCTTCTCATCACCGTCATTCTTTTTGTATGTTCCTAAGCCCCCTTCTCCAATTAGCCTCCTAGCACCTTCAAGTCTCATTTTTGTCATAAACTAGAAGATCATGGCTAAGGATTGCCCTCATGATGATGAAGTCTGCGCTTACTGCCATGGCTCAGAGCATATCTCCCGGGATTGTCCTCATGGTTTGAGAGCTTGCGCCCTTCTACGATTGCTTATCGTCCCTGCCAACATTGCCATCACCATTCAAGAGTTTTCTTCTTTTGTCATCTTCTATCTTGAGGTGGGTCATCCATCTATTTAGGAGCCCAGAGAAATTCTTGCTTACTGCTTTAATGTCCCATCATGGCCCCATCAGATCAAGCAGGCAGCAAGAACTAGTTTCATGGTTCAATTTATGTTCGATGACCTTCTAGATCAAGCCATCGAGCTCAAGGTGATAGATATGGGCTCCTTTAAGGGCAAATTCCAGCTTTGGAGGGAGAACCTCAGGCTATCCACATTACCAAACCCTTTCTATCGTGGATCTGCCTCTTCAGATAATGGGTGCTTATCAAAAAACTTGATGATGAAGCCTTCAGAAAAGGGAATCCCCATGTTTAGTTTATCCCTGTATATTTCTTCTTCCTTGCTCATAGGGAAACTCATGAGGGTTTTTCAGATTGAATGGGGATCACACTGTAGCCCAGCAGGCTGCAACTCTATTCCCTTTTCCTCCACCACTTCTATAATATCCTTGTCCCCCATAATTTGTTTTTCTTTCTTCTTCTTCCCCCCAATGTAAGGGGTAACTATATGTTTGGAATGCTTCAACCTTCTTTTTGTTCTACTTTTTTAAGGGGTGCGAGCACCTCTGCATCCCTCTTTCTCTTATTTATTTTAAAAATAAGAGGAGCATCTTTGTCCGAAAAAATGTGTCAGTTTCTAGAGGAGGGACTTCCGCTGATAGGGGTTGAGGGACTTCCCTCTCAATGTCAATGCCAGTCACGTTGCGTGGAGTACCTGTTTAAAAAAAAAATCAAAGAATAATTATGAAAAAACTTAAAAACATCTATCTAACCTTAACAACAAACCCGTGACCTTAACAACTAATATGTAACCTTAACAACAAATCTATATACTTAACAACCAATCCGTGTACTTAACAATCAATCCTTAACCTTAACAATCAATCTCTAATCTTAACAACAAATCCCTAACTTTGACAACCAATATGTAACCCTAACAACTAATATCTAACCATAACAACCAAAATAGTAATTTTAATAACTATGTAATATAATTCACATGTAGTGAAAATGGATCTAACATGTACAAGTTTGCAGCTCCATCACTAGGCTGGACACCTCTCCAGTCGGCTCCTTTCCCTTATTTATTTCTTTTTCAGCCTCAAAAAATTTGTCAGCTTCTGGTGGGGGGACTTCCTCTGGGCAAGGATCTTTCATCTCTGTATCAATGTCGGTAGTATCTGGTGGAGGGACTTCCCCCGGTAAGGGGGCTTTGCTCTCCTTATTAATGTCAACAAAGTGATGTTGAGGAACTTCACTCTCAATGTCAATGCGTGGAGTGCCTGATTCAAAAAAAATCAAAGTATAATTACGAAAAAACTTAACAACGTCTATCTAACATTAACAACCAATCCCTATACTTAACAATCAATTCCTAATATTAATAATCAATTTCTAATCTTAATAACAGATCCCTAACATTTACAACCAATTCATAACCCTAACAACCAATATCTAACCATAACAACAAATTTGTAATTTTAAAAACTATGCAATATAATTCACAAATAATGTACAAAGATCTAGCATGTACAAGTTTGCATCTCCATCGCTGGGCTGGACACCTCTGCAGTATGCCTCTTATTCTTATATATAATGAGGCTTCTGTATCGGGCTTCGCTTAGTTCCTCTCTCAGCCTTCTCACTTGAGCAGACAGAGTAGTCACTTTTACAAAAAGAGAACTTATCTGCATTCATTCAACAACAATCTGGTCTTCAAATTTCCTCTTATCGCTGCGATGTAATTTTTGATTCATTATCACGATACTCTTTCAATAGCTCAATTATCGAGGCAATTCCGTTTGATCAACTGCCTCGGCGTGCTGCTCGACCGCGTCATCATCAATATTATGTGGCATACTCTATGAGATAAATACAGACAGAGTATTATTAAAAAAAGGAATCATTAAAAACCAATAGCCAATATTAATAAGATATTTATAATTCACAATTTTACTACAATGCTTACCCATCCTTCAAGAATGATATCATCTTCGTTTCCCCTTTTGTAACAACCGTAAATTTTGATACGTATTTAAATAAATTTTCTAGTA
>BQKN01066250.1:159664-251822 GCA_022839385.1 Asparagus kiusianus
GAAGACATCGTTCCAGTGAATCAAAACGTCGGATCGTCAACGGAGAGCAAACTCGACGCGAGCATTCGAGGGAGGCACTCCATCGCCACCGTGAAGAACCCAGTTTTAAACAAAGGAGAAAACCCAATTTGTTTTCTTCTCTTTTGTAATCAAGTTGTAATCGGAATCAAAGAAATACAAGTCAATTTTTTTTATTCTCTTCTTTACGATTTTTCCAACCTACACTCTCAAGCACCCGCCTAATGTACTCGGCCTGAGATAGCCGCAGTATGCCCAAGAGCTTGTCTCTACTGATTTTCATCCCCAATATTTGCTTTGCTGCGCCTAAATCCTTCATGTCGAACTCACTCGACAACTGCTTCTTCAGCTTCTTGATCTCTCTCATGTTTGAACCGGCTACTAGCATGTCATCGACATATAAGAGCAGGATGATGTAACTGTTGTCAAACTCCTTGACGAAACAATAATGATCAGCATTGCACCTGGAGTAGCCGTTCCTGTGCATAAATCCATCGAACTTTTTGTACCATTGCCTTGGAGCTTGTTTCAGGCCATACAAGCTCTTCTTCAATCTGTACGCCATCTTCTCTTTGCCCTTCTGAGTGAACCCCTATGTCTACTGTAGATATATCTCTTCCTCTAGGTCATCATGGAGGAAAGCTGTCTTTACATCTAGCTGCTCGAGAGGTAGATCTTCAGCTGCAACAATACTCAGGACTGTTCTGATTGTAGTCAGTTTGACTACAGGAGAGAAGATCTCTGTATAATCAACTCCTTCTCTCTGCTGAAATCCTTTGACCACCAATCTAGCCTTGTATCTCTTGGAACCATCATGTTCCTCCTTGATTCTGTACACCCATTTGTTGCTCAAGGCCTTCTTCCCCGTTGGTAGCTACGCAAGTTCCCATGTCTTGTTGGTGTTCAAGGATTTTATTTCATCTTTCATAGCAAGCTCCCACTTGCTCGCATCATCCACTCGAAGTGCCTCATCATAACTTTCTATCTCTCCACCGTCACTCAGTAATAGGTAGTTAAGATGAGCTCTGGGCTGTAGTGATGGATACTTTGGATTAGGCTTGGGGACTCTAGCTGACCGCATCAACTCTCTGACGGGCGAAACAAGCTCTCCATCTTCATCTGCCCCCTTTGAAGTAGTCTCATCCATCAACTCTTCTTCTTCATCAGAACTAGCTTCGGTATTGCCTCCATCTGAGGCATCATCTGTTTCGAAATATGTGGGCTCACTCTGCACCGAACTCGTGGACTGAACGGCATCACGGTCTTTGTAGAGGACTGTTTCATTAAAAACCACATCCCTACTTCTGATGATTTTCTTATTCTGCTCATCCCAGAACTTGTAGCCAAACTCATCACCGCCATAGCCAACAAAGAAACATTTCAATGACTTTGGATCAAGTTTGTTTCTTGCATGATCACTTAGATGAATATATGAAACACATCCAAATACTCTCAGGTGAGAAAGATTTACCTGTTTTCCACTCCATACTTCTTCAGGTATTTTGTGCTCCAAAGGCACTGATGGTCCCCGGTTGATCAAGTAGGCAGCTGTGTTGACTGCTTCTGCCCAGAATTGCTTTGGAAAATCTGCTTGTAACCGCATGCTTCTAGCTCTCTCAGTCAACGTTCTGTTCATCCATTTTGCTATGCCATTCTACTGGAGTGTACCTGGCACTGTCCTCTCTAATCTGATGCCACTATCATAACAGAACCTCTTGAACTCTGAATTTTCATACTCGCCTCCGTTGTCAGAACGAAGCTTCTTGATTTTCAAACCGGTCTCATTTTCTACCATAGCCTTCCATCTCTTGAAGAATTCAAACACTTCTGATTTGTGTTTCATGAAATAGACCCAAGTCTTCCTCGAGTGATCATCTATGAAGGTCAAAAAATATAACCTTCCGTCGGTGGATGGTACTGATGCTGGACCCCACACATCTGTGTGAACTAACTCAAGCTTCTCTTCTTTAGGAGTTCTGCCAACCCTTTTGAAGCTTATTCTCTTTTGTTTTCCAAGAATGCAACTTTCACATAAGTCAATATCAGCTGATCTCAAACCTGGTAACTTCCTATTCAACTGCATAACCTTTAGGCCTTTGCTACTCATGTGACCTAGCCTCTGGTGCCACAAATTTGGATCTTCCTTACTTTCAACCACTACAATAGAACCACGTGCATCTATCGTCATGTAGAGAGACTCAGTCTTCATACCACAGGCAACAACCATGGACCCCTTTGTAACCTTCAACGTATCACATGCGAAGGTTGATACATATCCCTCTTTCGCCAATTGTCCTATGAAAATCAGATTTTTCCTCAAGCTAGGAACATGTCTCACATCACTCAGCTTCTATATAGACCCATTGAGCTTGATCTGCACGACTCCTTTGCCAACAATATCACAGGGCTGATCATCACCAAGATAGACTTTTCCTAGGTTTCCTAAAACGTAGTTCTCAAATAAATCTCTATTTGAGGTAGCATGAAACGAAGCTCCTGAATCTAGCACACACGATTCAGTCTTGCTCTCCAATGAACAGATTAGGGAAACATCTGATTCTCTTGAGGCCACGTTCGCTTCAGTCTTGTTCTCCTTGTCCTTCTTGGGTTCTCGGCACTGATTCTCATAGTGGCCAAACTTGCCATAATTCTAGCAATCGATCTCCTTCTTGCTCTTGCGGTTTCTAGACTTTGACCTTCCGTTCCTCGAGTTAGGTCTTCCTCGGCTATTCCCTCTATTTCTGTTTCTGTTTCTTCCTCTGCTCTCAAAATTCAATGCCGACCCTGAATTAGAAATTCCTTCTTCTTGTCTTCTAATCTCCTCAGTCATAATCATGTCCACTACCTCTAAAAACTTCAGTTTTGATTTGCCACATGATTCGCTAATCGAAATAACGGTACCCTTCCAACTGTCGGGTAATTAACCAAGTATCAAGAGGGCTTGGATTTCATCATCAAATTGAATATTGACCGAGTTTAGTTGATCCGTGATCTCGTTAAACTCGTTCAGGTGTTCCTTGAATTTCTGGCTCTCGGACATCCTCAAATTAAACAGCTTTTTAATGAGATGTACCTTATTCGCCGCAGAGGACTGCTCATACATACTAGACAACGCCGCCATGAGATCCGCCGTCATATTCTGATTCTTGATGTTGAATGCTACTGATTTCGACAAGGTCAACCTGATCGCTCCAAGGGCCTTTCGATCCAATAACTTCCACTCCGCATCCTTCATATATGTCGGCTTCTCTCCTAATGGTAGGTATAGATCCTTCCGATAGAGGTAATCTTCTATCTGTATCTTTCAGAACCCGAAGTTTGTTCCATCAAACTTCTCAATCTTGGATGTTGTCTCTGACCTCAAATCGCCCGCGCCGAACCTGGTCGCTCTGATACCACTTGTTGGGGATGCACAACCCCCTCTAATGCGATTTGGAAATAGAGAAGAGAGAGAAAGAGAACAATCACAATCACAAACACACAAGATTTACATGGTTCGTTCCTCAATGTGAGAAACTACGTCCACGGCCGTCGCAGGAGAAAATTTCACTATTTTCGTCTCACTTACCTCATGCCCTAATCAACCCTTTTATAGACATAAGGGTTTAACAAACAGAAAAGGAAACAGGTCAAAAACAGAACTGGACTGAAACCCGACTCGCGGTCGACCGTCGCGCCACGCGCGGTCGACCGCGCCACTGCTCGAAATCCAGAAAAGTTTCTAGAGTTTTGGCGGTCGACCGCCGCGCCACTTGCGGTCGACCGCAACGAAGCCTGCTGCTTGCTGAAGTCTCTGGACTTTTGGCGGTCGATCGCCGCGCCATGCGCGGTCGATCGCCGCGCCATGCGCAGTCGACCGCGACGAAGACAAAATTCTGGGCTGCTCTCTGGACTTTTGGCGGTCGACCGCCGCGCCATGCGCGGTCGACCGCCGCGACATGCGCGGTCGACCGCCGTGACGAGCTTTCCACCTCTGTGTCTGTTCTGTGCACGTCGGCGGTCGACCGTCGCGCCATGCGCGATCGACCGCAATACAGACAAATCGCGTTCTTCGTCGTTTTGCTTGAACTTCGTCGTCGTTGATCATGTTCCTCCTGTTCCACCTTGTTCCTCTTCATTCTGAAGTATAGGACAGGTCTGATAGTTAGGCTTCACATATCCTAACAGGAAATCTCATTATCTGTGTCATATATGCAGAGTTGGCAGAACTTTGGTGGTACGTCGGGTGTAGGTTTTATGGCACCCATACGATGATGATTTTGTCCATTAAGCCTGAAACAATATGGTCCCCTAGTATTATTGAATGTATTGTCCACCATGCCGGCCCCCGGTAGATGTAAATGCAAACATTGCATTGTAGGATCTTATATTCTCTTTGAATTTTCTACTATTTGGATTTGCACTAGGACATAAAAGATCCCGTAGGAAGACTGGTGGTTCTTTTAGTAGGGGAAATTTAACTTTTTCTTTGATGCACGTATAGAGAAATTTGGGTTTCTTTGTTGCTGGGCTTTCTCTGCTCTTTCTTCATACCATAACATAGCTCCACAATGTTCACATATGATGCGTGGTGTTCCAAGGTTCTGTATATCATCATTTTAGTACTGCAAAGTTAATTAATGGTTATTAGTATTATAAAACATATATACAACTATTTGTTCAAACCACTGAAAGCATACAATTCAAGCAAAGTTTGTATATACTGAAGCTTAAAGAATTTATCATTGAGTATCCGGTGTTTTCTTGCAAGAGGATTGAACAGAACTTGGTGTTTGATATACTGGATTACTGAGCATAGGCTTGATTCTTTTGCTTCTATAACTCAATATTTCGAAACATGACTCGAATCCTGGTGAATGTAGATTATCGTCTAACATCGTGACGTTGAAATAGGTAATAGTGTTTACCTTGTGAAGAACTTGCCATTTTATCCTTCGCTTCGATGTAACTTCTTTTTGTGTATGTATGTATATCTGATTTTCCTTTGTAGTCGGTTAGATACTTCTCCAAGTACTTACCGTAATCACTATCTAAACGATGCTCCCAGTTCACAGTGGATATTTGTAATTATTTCACTTTTATGAATAAGCATTCTGTCTTTGTTTTTAGATTGAACAATGTTAGGGAGAGCATATTCATTATAGTGCTTGTATCTTCTTATGAATGTCAAAGTTAGATTTGGCATTAGAATAGAAATATCTACTTCTCTCACTTTTGTGTACTTGCTTTGACATTGTCAACTTTAGCTATCAAATTAGTCATCAACTACATTTAATTCCACACCCACCCAGACCCAACTTATTTAAAAGTTTTTTAAATATGCTCCCTACATCTATTTAATTGTCTGCATCAAAAGTCACTGCGTCTCTTTCCATTGGTAAGTTTTTTTCATATGAAATTATCATTTATATGTAGAAATAGAATATTTTCAATTTAAAAATCACGCTGAAGAAGAGTAATTATTATTTAGGGAACATGGATTCTCCAGGTTCTGCAGCAAGCGCAGTAGTCGATCGATGACATGGATCGATACTGAAATTGTTTATGAGGTAAACCATTTCTTTATTAAAATATACACATGTTTTCATCAATGAGCATGTTACTTTAACATTTTCATTTCCAATTCCTTTACGTAGCTACAAAGAATTAATGGAGCATGCAAAGCAAGCTTCCAACGAAGACAGTGGCATGGACTATAATTCTCAAAT
Organism: Asparagus kiusianus; assembly: GCA_022839385.1. Lineage (NCBI taxonomy): Eukaryota > Viridiplantae > Streptophyta > Magnoliopsida > Asparagales > Asparagaceae > Asparagus > Asparagus kiusianus. Next base: position 165,391 of record BQKN01066250.1, read on the forward strand.
AAAACACGGTGGAATTGTTGTAAGTTTCTGAATAAATCCGTTGCGCGATTCGAAAACGTTACAAACATTAAACCTTCCACTCATTGGAGGTTTAGTATTTAGTTTAGTATCGACTTTTGTAGAGAGTGTTAAGTTTATGAAATTTTTTGCTGATATATTGCTGAATACCTAAGTATGGTAAGTTTAAGAATTGTTTTGTAGGCGAGTGATCGATAGTGCTGTCATGTGCAATATGTATTAGTTTGTGTGTGAATACTATTTTAGCTTTGTGTAAGACTACATTAGTGATATTTATCTTGTTTTAATGGAAGAATCTTATTTTGTTATATTCAGTTAGTATCAACTGAGATAATTCCATTTTGAACGTATTCTCGTTAACTATCCCAGGAAAATATCATAAAACTTTGTGAATGAAGTAACTGCAATACCCTGTTTTGTAATTGATTTTTTTTTTTTTTTTTTTGTGATGGATGTTTAATTTAGATATTTGAATAGGGAAAGTTTAATTATGTAAATGGAGTAACTGCAATAATCTAGCTAGTTGACCAACTATGGATGTTTAATTTTCTTGGGCCATTCCAAACCTGATTTAATTTTACACATTATTATTGTCCTTTGTTGGTCCATCGACTCCATCTACACGTGTGAATTTACTTAGGCCTTTCCAAAGCTGATTTAAATAAACACTGGTAAATTTACATTGTGACACGAACTATATAAGAAAACTTAACAATATATTGCTACATTAAACATGAAAGGAAATTTTGAATCCGGTCGCTAAGGAAAATATAAACGATCACTCAATAAGAAGGATTTTTATTAAATTATAGAACAGAAAAACTTGGCGAAAAGAGAATTACTTAATTTTTTGAGAAAAAGGATGGAATACCCCAAATGTATTCCAGCCAGCTAAATTAGAAAACAAAGTGGTTGTTACAAAAAAATACAGTGCATACTCCCAACCAAGAATATGTACTAAAGTTCAAAAGAAAATACTACAATTAGTAGTACTCCATCCCTAAAAACAACTGGACAGAACCTCCCCAAACAAACTGATATAACAAGTTTGTCAAAAGTAACCAAAAAACAAAACAGAAGGAGATTACGAAGTTTTCATTCAAACAAAGCAAAGAGCATATCCAGCAACTATAAAATCCGCAGGAACTCATCCCAATTGAATCACTATGGCCGCTCCATCTTTGTTCCCAAAATCAGCAGTAACATCAGTAGTGAAACCAGCAGCTCTTTTTCTTCTTCTTTCTCGTAATCTGGCAGCTCGAGCAGAAATTCCCTCAGCCCCTAGCCAAAATGTTGAGAAAGTCACAATTTTGTTCAGGAGGACAAGAGAACTCTTCTTATTAGAAAACAATCTATCATTGCGCTCCTGCCAGACACATCAAATAAGAGAGCAGATGAAAACTCTTCTCTTCATATTAGAATCTCCATTGAATCCACTGGACCACTGAAGCCAAACTTCTTTTATAGAATTCAATCTAAATTTTTTGTCAGTGTTCAACTTGAATTGGATTGATCTCCAAATGGAGTACACAAACTCACAGTTAAGAAACAAGTGTGAATGAACTTCATCTGTTTTATCACACAAGCAACAACTCTTCTGTAAAGAAACTCCTTTTTTGGCTAGAATATCCGTCGTATTCAGAGCATTCCTTAAAGCCAGCCAAACTACAAACTTAACTTTTAAAGGAATAGGAAGATCCCATAAGTTTGTACAATCAAATCTTAGACCACCATCAATAAGGAAATGATAAAAAGATTTCACTGAAAATACTTTTTTAGCCTCCCATAACCATTCTCTTTTGTCATCATGATAACCAAAAGTAATGGAATTGATAAGATTCAACATATTAAAATAATGAACCACTAAATCCCCAATTAACTGTTTTTTAAACTGGATCTCCCATCTCCAAATGTTGTTATCATTAATTCTCATACTACAAATGAATGCACATGGTGATGAGGAGAGGGAAAATAAGGATGGAAATTTAGAAGCAAGGGTAAATGCTCCTACCCATTTATCTAGCCAAAACAAAGCTTGATTTTCATTTCCAACCACAACATATGTACTGCATAAAAAGCAGTCAGTAATAGTAAACAGATTTCTCAAAAAATGTGACAATTTCAATCTTTCAGCATTTAAAAACATTGCCCATGGTTTTTTTCAAAGTGAACATGACCACTAATTTGTTTCCAAAGACTGTATTTCCCATCCAACCATTTTCCCAAAAGGGCTTTATTTATAATTTTCAAATTCTTAATTCCCAAACCTCCACAGAATTTAGGTTTACAAATTTCTTCACATTTAACCAAATTTGAACAATTCTTATGATCAGAAGATCCAGTCCACAAAAATCTCCTTCTCATTTTATCAATTTTTTCAATCACACATGATAGAAATAAAAAGAAAGATAGCTAAAAAAACTAGCATAGATGAAAGAACAGAATTAACCAACACTAATCTGCCTCCTCTTGGTAAAGATTTACCTTTCCATAAAGATAATATTTTCTCTATTTTGTTGGTTAAAGGAAACCAATCCTCTCTTTTTAACCTTCCAGGTCTTAATGGAATCCCAAGATAAGTAATAGGAAAATTACCACTCTTGCAATTCATCATAGTAGCCAAATTTTGTTGTAAGGATTCATTGTTTTCCAGAGCAATTAGAATACTCGAATAAAACTTATTTGTAAACCAGAAGCAAGTTCAAAACTATATAAGATCAGTTTCAAAACTGTCAATTGCAATCTATCATTTTTACAAAAAATCAAAGTATCATCTGCATATTGTAAACAATGAACTTTGTGAGCCATATTAGGAGGGCCTGAGAATTACTTAATTACTTCCATGGAATAGATCTTCTCGAAAGAATGAGAGTCCCTGAGAAACCCTGCCGAGTTTCTAATGTCGGTCAAGTTTCTGTAGCACGTCTTGCTGCTGTTACACAAATTACGTTTTCTCACGAAACACTTTTCCGTATCATTCCACGTCTTGAGTACTGAGTTTGTAGTAAAAAAAACACTGACAGGCTTGCTCGATGCAGCAAATGAGATTGCTAGGTGAGCAGTCACAGCAAACAATTAGGAAAAACAAGGAGAAAAGGTACGTAGATGCAAATAAATATATTCCAACGGCGCCAGCAGGAACCCAGAATTCCTAGCACAGGTAAAATCATCAGAGCGACGCCCAGGACTACTATTAACGTGGGTAAACTCGGTTGGCAGTCTTTTGAGTATTTCTTATAAATACAAGTGGTGAAAATATAATATTTTAGAGATTGAGTTTAAAGATAAATACAAAAAATGAATTGAGCCTAAAGATACAAATAATAGTACTTGGATTTAAAGATAAATGAGAGTAAACAAATGAATCTGAAAGCAAAAACCCCTAAAGAAAATCCACTGCGGATGGCAGCGATGGCAATTAAAGGGGAAATAAAGTTGACTGCAAACACGATATCTTATTATAGGACCGAGCCATCTATTTTGCTTAGGGGGGGTTAGTCACCTACAACTTAAAATTAGAACTGGGATAATCTGTGGGATGAAATTTTAAGGTGTTAGTCATATAGAACTAAACCTAGAACAAAAATTTAAGGTGTTAGTCACATAGAACTAAAATTAGAATAAAATTTTACAGTGTTAGTCAAGTAGAACTTTAACAAAACTAGAATTAGGATAATGGTACAAAATTATCCCACTTTTTTTATTTTTCTATACAAAAATGAGAGTTCTAGTCTCTCAAATTATTCCAAGTTTTAGCTTGGAACTAGGTGGTAAAAAACTAGAACTCATATTTATTTTGTTATTTTTTCTTTACTTATTTCCTATTATGGTTATCACCATCATTAAACCATCATTATAATAATAATTGTCAATATCTTATAGTCTAACCAAAAGTTATTTAATAGTAAAAAACATTCTTGTAAGCAATTATCAATCAATAATAGTAAGTTTAAAATACATAAATAGTATTTATATCTTCAAAATGCATAAATATATACTTCATGATTATAAAAATTTATACCACGTTATTTTATCAAAATATCCTGCTTCACAAAATTGTTCCTAGTTATCCCACTAAAATATCCCACTAGCGAAACATTATTCCACTTTAACAATTATCCCATTTTGCATGAAAATGTCCCAATTGACTAACACCCCCTTAGAAGGAATTTTGTTGGTAAATTTGTTCTCACGTGAGAGGCTATCACGTGGTCAATTTTAACTTGGCACACACCAATCACGTGGCAAGAAATGAGTAAATTACTCTCGAAAAACACGAACTTGGCAAAAGATATCTACGACCTTTTTTTATTTGCATCAAGAAATGGATTTTTCTTTACTTAGGGGCTGTTTGGTTGTTGTTGGTAAAGTTGTGTATTTATGACACAACTTGAAAAGTTGTTGTCCACCTCATCATTTTTACTTTTACACTTTTCTTTGTTTGTTTTTAATTCCATTGGAATCATAAAACACTTGTTTGGTTTGCAAAATAAAACTTTAATTGTTTGTTTGGAAAGTGTAAAAAGTGGTCCCTACTCAAGTGATCATATTGGTTAAAATTACTTTTTCCTAACTTCAATGTTAGCTTTCTCCTAAAATCATGTCTTTTTTTTATGAAATCACTTTACAAGCCACATCATCATATGAAACCACTTTACACTATTTTTACAATTACAAACAAACAATGTAAAGTGATGAAAGCTGACATTGGGACCCACTTTTTTACACTTTCCATCATTTTACATGGTAAAAACATACAACCAAACGGCCCCTTAGCGCATTTATTTTTCCCTCTTCAGAGTGATAATTCAAAAATGTTGTTCATCAGTCATTAAACATTCAAATTCCCAATATGAATTAGTTCCTTTTAACATATTTACAATCTTGGATGTCAGGCATATACTACCTAATATCACTACGTATAATTTGAAGATATTTATTTGATATTAAAGGTTGGGTCATGGAAATTCTTTAAAGTATATTACATAGATTTTTATATAATATTTCAAAGTAAGAAAATGATGCTCAATAAACGTAACGTAGTGAAATATAACTTTCGAGCTTTTTTTTTCCTTTTTTTTAGTTAGAACTTTTGAGCTTTCAAATTGCAGATAAAATTTCATGCCCAGCATTCTCTCAGGTAGTCTATTTATGGCAGGAGCCTTTCATACGTCACCATTATGCAGCTAGTAGCAGCACTTAGGGGCTGTTTGATTGGTTTCTTTTGCCCCTGATTCCCTGCCAAAACTGACAGCTTGCTGTCAGTTTTGACAACTTTCTTGCCAAAACGTCCTTTTTAGGGGCGTTTTGGCAAGTAAGCTGTCAAAACTGACAACAACCTGTCAGTTTTGGTAGGAAATCAGGAGCAAAAGAAGCAAAACAAACAGCCCCTTAAAACTCTCTCTCCCTTTTGTCCCTCAGCAAAAAATGAAATAGGAAGAGATGAACTTTTCATATCGGCAACAAGACAATCTAGCGCATCAATAACCAGAAGTAGCACAAAATACAACAGAATTGTAAAGAGACTCAGGAGGCTTCAATGCTTGTTTGACACTCAGTTTTACACTTCAAGACCAAAATATAAATCCACAAATTACAAAAATAGATTTCAGTCTACATGCCTCATCCTAGCAACCCAAAGAAACCTCACATGAGAAAAGGAACAAACCAAATGGAAAATGAACCAAAATTCTCTATAGGGTTACAAGGCATGAGATTACCATTTTAGCTAACTTGCTTCCTATTCCGCAAAAACTGATGTAGCACCCACAACCACCATCCTAAATTGAGTGTTTCAGCGACTCCAATAACTTCAATTTTGAACGACATATAAGTTCAAACTTGGATAACAGTGAGCTCTGAGCCCCGACAAGTTTTCTGATGACATTAGCTGAGCTCCACGATTGCAGTACTCTGGATATTCTCTCACCGAGTTCACAATTATTTGCAGAGGCATTATTTTCTAGAATCTGTAGAACTCGCCCTGGGCCTTCCTCATGATCTCTTTTCTGTACATGGGATAATAAAGCATCAAGATTCTGATCTTCCGACAAATTGATTTGATCTTTCAGCCACCTGCAGATTTCTTGAATTGCATTGGTGAGACAGTCTATTGAAGTTCGTAGTGCCTGAACTTGTGGCAAGTTCGAATGATCTGTATAAATGCCTTTCTTTTTCTTTTTCCCTTGAGGAATAATGGATCTCACACAGGATTGGATTACTAGAATGTGCCAAGAAAATGATTCTGTTACCAATTGCGCCAAAACTGGAAAATTGCTTCCTGGGCTTGTTAGTACTGGTTGCGCACACATCAACTGCTCAGCTACGCAAGTTTTTATAATGCTATCTACTATTTGCCATGAGCTAGGATTGCACTTTTTTCCATAAAGCAGATCTGAGCAATGGGAATGGGAATTCCAAGCATTCACAAATATAGCAAAGTTTACCCAATCGATTATATCTGAACCAAAATCCTGCCACATTATATATAAATAAGTGAACAAGCATCGAGAATGTAGATTGCGCATCAAGATAATATACAAATATTAAGAAAATAGCTCCCAAAACCATAGTATAAAGGTTTTGTTGTTGTTGTTGTTGTGTCAATAAGAAATTAGATCTTCAGGATGCTTTATACACTCATTTTTTTTAACTTATTGATCTCAAGATGCTAATAGCAAACAATGATGTGTTTTGTATTTGTGCAGTACATATCACTTGGCAGCTACTTGAAAGAGGACAAACAGTTAAGAATTTCAACATCTGAATATTTAGAAGGTATGAAATATAACAAAGACTCAATCCAGTAATTATACTGTAGCTCTAAAAGAGTGACCATGATCCATTAGGAAAGGATTTGGCAAAGAGTGCAAAGATGAACAATTCAGCATTGCCTGTCAAATTGGAAAAGGTCCAATAAAGGATTCCAATAAATGATGTCCCCAAATACTTAAATCTTTTCTAATGACTAGAATGGGAATATGATTTCTAGGAGTCATTTATCTACGGAAAAAGACAAAATGTAAGCTGCAACATGAAGATTGACGGTAGAGTATTTTTAACCCAGCTCAAATATACCCTACATTTTACTCTAAAAGTTTAGGAAACAGAAAAGTACCAACAGTGAGAGGAGAAAATAACAAGAGGCAAAGAAATATATAAACAAGTTGTACCTTTGAAGACTTCTGGCCCTTTGCAGTTTCAAGAATAGAGGTCTTAGCATCTTCGAATCGATGTCCTATGTTCTTAGCATATTTTTCTAGCAGATGCTCAAGTTCCTGGCTGATACTGGCATCAGCTGCGGAACCATTAGGACCAATGATCTCCTTCATTGAAGATGAAGCAGTCTGCATTGACAGGTAGACCAGCCGGGGAAGAAGAGACTTCCTTTCAATTGTTTTCCTTATATCACCTTCTTTCTTGTTGGTCGATTTAGGCCGCTTATTAAAAAAAATACAAAAATATCAATAACCTAACAAGAAATGGAAATCTACAACGGAAAAAACATTCCTTGTAAGTAATGCTGAGAGCAACTTTAGTTTCACGAAAACTCCAATTCTGTTGATTAGTATGATCAGGACATACTTAAAAAGAAGCCCACAGAACAAGGATATTCATGTAAATTTAATGATCTTGGAATTTTCAACATTTGACTGGTGCATTTTTATACATCAAATTTGGCTAATCCCATTGTTACAGAAAGGAAGCTAAAAACCCATACCAGCAAGGACACGTTTAGGAATCAAGGAATCATTTAGGCAACCAATGAAAAATTAGGTACAAACAACTAAGTAACAGAAAGTTCAAAGCAAAGTAAATAAATCAGATATGCAGCAAAGGAACAGAAGATACTCTGTCTGCATTATCAAAGATAATAGGAGTCCTCTATGACATGGGAGAAGGAAATACAACATTTACATATTGCAACTATTTCAACTAGAAGATTTAGAACTAAATGACATACCGAGTTCTCTCTGAGACATGAAGATTGTACTTCAAAAGGTTCTGCAGTAAAATCAAAAGGTCAATTCAGAATATAGATATTAGTCCATTTCAATATATCAGTGCCAACGCTACAGAGTTGCATAGCTGATGCACCGTGCACGTAATATTCCAACGCAGAGATGAGAACTGAGACTAAAAAATAATGCACCTGTACAAGCCCACATGCTAACCTGAAAGATAATTCACATCAGGAGATGGAGACCACCAGGGCCGCGCTTGAAGATCCTCATTAAATGTTAAAGATTTCAACTTCTCCTCATTTGATAGCTCAAGCAATTGAGTACCATAGCTCAAACTTTCAAGAATACACTGCAAGCATAGGGGAAGATACAATTGTCTACCTTTCTTTAGGAAATTTATACTAGTCATTAAAATGATGGCAAGAAATCCACAAATACAAAAAACTATTTCACCTCCACTTCTTCAATATTATCTGCTTTTTGTTTCAGTTGTAGTATAGAAGCTTCAAGCTTTGCCATTAAGTACTGATATGAATGTTGCAATCGTTCTTTGAACTGAACAAACTCAATTACCTAAAAAATATCATTACATATCAGAACAAATGTGTGTGACCAAACAGATGCTGCCTCACAGGAAAAAAAAAAGACGCAAGGAGGTCAGCAAGCTTAATATATTTTAGATTGAGTACAGAGATCATAAGATTGCTTGAATCTTGAAGCCAACGTTCAAATCACGTTAGGAAAGAGGTTCAATGTACATCTTTTTTTCTTAGTCTAAACCGGCATACGGACTGAGACTTAAAGTCATGATCAGTTGATAGCATATGCTAGACACTACTGTTAAAACTCTACAATATCTTAAAATAACTCCAAGTTTAACCTTCAAAAAAGAATCGAATGTTTTACTATAATAATCTTTTGGGAAGAGTGACATTTACAGATTAATTCTAATGCACTAGATCTATTGTTTAATTTACTTTTTACAAAGTACTATGCCCAGCAAGAAAACTTTAGAAAGGAAATAACTTATCAAAGACCACTACTAGAAAATCTAAAATGACAGTTAAAGATGTTTGTACTTTGGAGTAGTTACGATGACGATATGCAAGAAAAGTAAGATCAGCAGCTTCTCTGAAATGATCATCCATAAACTTCAGATATTCTTGAAGAAGATCAGCAGCTTCTGACAACAGTGGTGATCTAAGCATTTGGGGGACAATGTGGTGGGAAAGAGTCTCCAGTAGGATATTCTTTACATCTAGAGTGTCATACCTAAAATGGTAAAAAGCACCTTAGAAAAAATAATAATAACAATAATAATAATAATAATAATAATAAACACACACACACACACAGAAACAGCTTTGAAACAGCTTGTTATACTAAGCTGAATAGCCAAGATCAAGGACATGAAATGATCATACCATTCATATGCTAAAGGAAGTGCGCCCAAGAAAGAATACAAATGCAACAAAAATATCTTGTACTGCCAAACATATCTGTTCGTCATATCCAAAAATCAAGGACAAAGAAAACTTGGTCAGGTTGATCATTTAGGGTAAAATAACATTATAAGACAAAGTAATCCAATAGTTGTAAACTTAGAATAACATCTATAAATACAAATCAATAAGGCGACCCGCCATTTGGCAAGAATAGTTGCACGATATGCAGTCATGGTTTACATAGATGATAGAGAAAGCAACTCAAGCAATAAAGAGATAAGAGTACTACAGATTCCTAGTCCCCAATTGCCATCACAAAACACTAGCAACATCATCATTGTTCACATGTACAAGGCACATACCATAGAATAACTACGTGAACTTTGCTCATGAACATTATAAGATTTTTGAGCTGGTGGGAATCATTGGTCAGGCAAAAGCCAGTTGTAAAATTTAATCAGATTCAAAACAGAACCTTCTTAATGCTGATTTGAAATACATGATCAATGTCATTTTGATGGGGAAATACGTGGGTGATGTTAATGATGGGCTTGACAATGACATGACCCTGACGGGAATCACAGACAAGGATGTTACTCCATTGGGCTGCGGCCAGCTTTTGTTACTCATAGGTTCCTTGAATCAAATAAAAATGCTGATCACTAAATAAATATTATATATGATAATCAACAAATAAAAAATCATCAGCACGGTTTCAAGGCGTCCTCTTCTTAAAACTGAAATTCATTGAAAAATTGCAACAAGCAGATCGTATATTCATGTTCCAGCATCCAGCATCATTCTCGCTCTATGCTTTTGATTTATCTGCCAGCAAGAGAAATGGACTTCAGACCCACTGAAAGTCTGGAACAGTACATTAGTTTAGAGTCTAAACATATAATATGACAAGTAATGCTCCCTCATGATCTATCAACTGAATGGCACGTGCCTTGCAATTGGCCCAACCTAAATGCAGCGGAATTTGTAGCTTCTTAGAATGGTGTAGGACCGTAGGTACATCTTTATAAGTGATAGAAAAAAAAAGTTTTGTAATTGCCATAATTTTCGTTAGCATAGCCAGCTTTCCATCAAACTAGGTGGTATGATCACGATTCAAAGACAAATTTTATAAACCTTAACAACCCCCCACCCCCACCCCACCCCCCCAAAAAAAAACCAAAACAAAAAACACAAAAAACAAACCCAAAAAAAGTCAACCTAACAGCAACGTTAGTCAAAGCAAAATTGCTCAGGAATTTGTTTTCAACAAATTCACTGACTTTTTTATTTTCGAGTCGGATCTGATCAATGCAAATCTTTTGGCGTAGAGCAAACAAATGCTACAGAAACATGTAGCTACATATACGAGAGCAAACATGGTGTTGTCGAACCATTTAAAGAGTTGTATATGAAGATAACAAGGTAGTCACATCACGCTTACTTTCGAATTGTCAAGCCAAATTCCACAACCAGAATCGCCTCAAGCAAATATCCCAAGTCCCTTGTGCGCCAAAATAACTGCACATGACAATTAACACTTAGACAAGGCCAAGACGAGCACGGTGCAAACACATTACACATGACATGGGTGGAACCTAGAGACCAGAAATTAATAATTCTTAAAAGAATTTCAAAATAAAAAATCTTAACAAACAATGATAAACTATCATTGGTGTTATTTTTTTTGGAATGCAAGAAAATATTCTCCAGAGAGAGAAACAATCGAGGAATCCACTGGAAAACACATCTAAAATACAGAAGATTCCAAATAAGTATGTCCTAGCTACATAACCAAGTAGAAGCCAAGGATAGGCATGCTGCTCGTCCTGCCCATGCTCAGGCCATAATTGAGAAAATTGGTGATACCCATACAAAACAAAGCCCAGAATGCTGGATAGAAATGGTTGCCTACATAATACTTATAAATATCAATATGCATTTCTTCGAGAATACAAGAGAAATAATCAAGCAACAAAACTTCAGCTCAATAAAACCATATGTACTACACTAGTACCCATACAAAACAAAGCCCAGAAAGCTGAATAGAAATAGTTGCCTACAAAATACTTATAAATATCAATATATGCATTTCTTCAAGACTACAAAAGATATAATCGAACTACAAAACTTCAGCTCAAATAAACCATATGTACTACACTAGTACCTCAAGCCAAAATATTGCCGTCCAATCAAGGGTTGTAGAATAACTGATCGATAAAAAGGTCATAAATGCTTCCAAAAAGATAAAGACAGTGGTGCGGAACCTAGCTGTCAATGCTATTGGGAAAGATAAGTCACCAGTGCTAACTGTTGCCACATAGGGCGGCAATGTGCACTGATAATTACTGTGTATTTGTGATACAATCATAAAATGTCATCACTTGGAATTAACAAAGAGTAAATAATTGTACGTGATGATCAAATCAATAGAACAAACCAACCAAATCCTGAATATCTATAAAGGAAAAAAATATTCAGATAAATTCAATATTGTTTACATGGTTACTGAATTACATACCAGGACAAGAGCACTGCTGGCCATAGATAACAATTCTTCGCCATACATATTTTCTTGAGGATCCAAGTCCCTTGAAAGTGGAAGGTTTTCACAATACACATCCACCATTCTTATTGCCGCGTTTTCAAGCTCTACGAGAGATAATAGCACACAAAAGTAATAGTGTAAACTTGGGATGTGAAAGCAGATAAAATGAAATGCAATCAGGCAATAATCCAACAGGAAAAGCAACAAAAATGAAAGGAAAAAAGAAAAAAAATCTAAATTTAACATTCTGCAAGGGATTTCGATTTTAAGTGAAAAGAACATTAAATGAATTTAACATTCTGCTAGGACACAAAGGCCTTACAAAATCTAATACAGTAATTTCCTCCTCCCCGACACCGACTTACCCACCCACATCCACAAGCACCTGCCCTAGCCCAGCGAAATACACATAGTATATCATCACTTTCTTCCCAACATATATATTGCGATTCTCTAAACTCTTCCTTTCCACTTTAAAAAGAGAAATGCCAGCCAATGTAAGAAATAATTCTGTAAAATAAGTGTTGGTAATGTATGGAGAGAGGTGTCAAAGAAACAGTGCGCACACGCACGCGCACATACAAGAGCATAAGGGTTTAGTTCTGTGGAGGAAAGGAGGGTAATCTTAGATTCTGGTATCTCTAATGGAGTGGTGGTTGTGAGCAGAGAGGAAAAGTAGGGGGGAAGGAGACAGGGAGGTCAATGAATGTGCATTTTCTTAGAAAGATGAGCAGAAACATTAATTGAATTCAAGATATTAAATGATGCTGTGGCCAAATATATTTACCCCTTAGACATTGATTTATGCATTTTGGACATATTTTATAAATGTTACGCCTTTAAAAAAATTAATAGTCAAGAAAAAAAATGTGTCGAACTTTACTACTACACTCCCTGCTTTAAGTATATTAAATGTGTTTGGGAAATGGAACAAAGAGGCTCTAATTTATAGAATACAAAATCGAAATAAAAAAGTCAATCTAATTGGAATAAAAAATTTAACAAGTAATATGTCAATTTCATCCTTTAATTCCTTTTGGGATTGGTATGCGTGGATACAAATATGACATCAAGTTAATTTGTGAACTTCTGTGCAAAACTAAAGCTGTATTTCCACAAGGAGATTATACCCCCCCCCCCCACCCCCCCACCCCACCCCCACACACACACACACAAAAGAAGAAGAAGAAGAGAGATCACTTAGTGACAAACCTATGACAGGAAGTGTCAAATTGACACCAAAAAGCTCTCGCACTTTAAGTAAAGTTATATCCCGTCCAAGTGTTTTTAGTGGAGAGGCCAATGGACATTCAGAACTTTTCTCAAACTTCTCTAGTATGTCACCTTTCTCGTTGTCAGTTAAGGAGTGGAGAAACATCTCCACATCAGAAGTGAAAGAAGACAGGTGACCAAACCTGCACTTGTGAAGAATAAATTTCATGAACATAATGACTGTCAGTGATGTAAAATAAAAGCATACTGCAACACAGAAAGTGAATCAAATTAGCAGGACAAATGATTGAATATGTAACATCAATTGCTAGAAAGTTTTAAGGTAATGAAGCAGCAATGAGCATCAATGAAAAAGTTAGACGGTGGTGAAGTCTATCATACCCAAAATATTTAAAATGTAACAACAACAATGCATTGACTTGATTACAACAAATTGTGCAGTGAGATTGCTATAAACTGTGTTATGAGTGGCAGAATGAATCATGAAGGAGATCAATAAATGTTACGATATTAAATGTGGTTCGACATCTGGCAAATAAGATGTATAAACATGAAGGGTGAAGACATACAGCTAACCATTGAAAGATGTATAAACATGAAGCGTGAAGACATACAGCCATCAATTAAATATGAGGACCAGAAAAGCAGAGGAGCTTGTCATTTGAAAAGAATAGTTAACAAAAGCAAACATTTGAAAAGAATCACACCCAATCTGACATTCATGGCCCTAGAACGTGGTCCATGGCCCATATGAAATTATGTTCCAATAGGACCAATACTGAAGGCTATATGTGATATTAATCTCATCTACCCACCAGAACGAGAATGATAAGGAGTAGAGAAAACAAGAGGTTGATCGGAACATCTTACAGCACACTATTTGATTGCGACTAGTGTATTAGATAAAGGTCAGCTGCTCTCAGCCTTTGTGAAATTTAAATTAGTCACTATTGCAGAAAAAGTGATATAAACCAAGAAACTGTAAATACATTACACTCAACATAAGGATCCTTGTTACAAGAAGTAAGCTTTCAATCTTTGTATTGCTCATAGGGGTGATGTTAACTGCTGATTCCATCGCTTGATATGTTTAATATCCACAATAACAACAGCAGCAGCAACAACAAAAGAAGAAGAAGAAGAAGGGGAAAAAGGATCTAGAACAAACCTATAAAAATAGTCCAACAAAGCCGCCAGTAGCTTGCCACCATCAGTTGTCCCCTTTAGACGACATTGCCTTTCAATTTCAATAGGTGCCAAGTATGGACACCTGACAGAACCAGTATGAACCTCCCTTTGCAATTTCTCAACAAATGACATTGCACTTGATATTCGTTCCTCAAACTGCAGAGACATGGTGTTGGCAGAAGAACCATTTAACAAGAATGTCACAGAAAATACTAACCTAGGAATGTAATAAAAGAGCATAAGTTGGTGGAGTAGAATAAGTACCACTTGCTCCATCAATTGAGCCCCTTTGCATGATTGAGAATCAACATGATTTGATGAACAAATTTGATCAGTAGACTTTGGTGAGGGCCAGTTCATATCCTCTTCTAGCAAACAGCCTAAATAGTGGAGGAACGTATCCCAGTCATCAGGACTGTTCAACCAAAAGGGAACACCAAGTAGAAAAGAGTGAATACCAGAATTGGGCCTAAAATGTATATGCTTAGAATATTATTAGTGCAATTGTACATTCTGGTGAGGAAATCCTGCAGACTATACATTACAAACAGCCATGTACACCTTCTTAAATAGTTAAGCTATGATTATTATAATTATTTGCAGTTTGCATCTCTACATTCAGGAAATTAATCACGCATAAGTAGCAGTATGCATACACATGCATCCCTAAATGCAAAATGGTCATAGCTACAGGGATTAATTGCACTAAAATACCCCATAGTTTCCCCTACATTGCACTCACATACCCTCACTTGTTGGAAGCACTTATATGCCCTGAAGTTTTTTAGACTTTCACTTATATAGCCTCACTTGTTTTTGACAGCACTTATATCCCCTAAAGTTTGTAAAACGTGCACTTGAGTACCGTAAAGCTTTTAAAGTTGGCACTTAAATACCCTAAGTTTTAAAACTTGCACTTAAATACCCTGAAGTTTGCATAAGTGAGGGTATCTAAGTGTAATTTTTAAAAACTTTAAGATATATAAGTGCACTAAACAAGCGAGGGTATATAAATGCAAGTTTTAAAAACTTTAGAGGCTATAAATGCTGCCAAAAACAAGTGAGGGTATATGAGTGCAAAGCAGGGGAAACTATAGGGTATTTAAGTGCAATTTAGCCCAACTACAAACACGAAGTTGGTGAATGCTAATATACATAAGCATGCAAATGACGTTTTCTAGGCAGGTGTCAATATAATCTAAGCAACGTGTTAGAGATATAAAATTATAAAACCTTTGAAATGAGAACTTAATCACCATACATGCACCATAACAAGAGGGATGACAAAAGATAGTAAACTGAAGGATCATCAGGTACAGTTACAAATCGTCCCACAATCACAAGGAAATAGCCTTCTCGGTGGGGTCTACAACAGCAATGTAAGAGAGGCAAAGTAATTTAGACTCCAAGAGAACAAAAACAACAATATTTATACATTTTAAAAGATTCAAGTGACCATGAATTTAGTTGCTAGCATGACAGGTATTAACCCAACAGGACACAGCTCTTTCTGCAACTGGTAAGAAATATATGAAAATGAAATTTATACAATTAACGCACCATGACTCTAGTACTTTCTGAAAAATATCAGCAGCTGCTGCATAGTCACATGCACGAGCGAGAAGTCTACCCTGTCAACTTGAAGTCAAACAAGGAAGTAAGGGAAGGAGATAAATGTAAAGCATTAAGAAACATCCATCAAATGAAGAGAGAATTTGCATGTAAAGCTAACTACTTGATGCTCCTATCATGTGGAACAGAAGACAATCATATAAAATGGGAGAGGAGTTCCACAACTACAAAAACTAGGAAGACTAGGGTTCATACTCTGATAGCTTAACTAGCTTAATTATACCCATCTATCAAAGTGTTTTTTCTACAAATAAATTACATAGCCACTCCTTTCACTCAGTGTTTATCAAAGAGTTTTTTCTACAAATAAATTACATAAGCCACTCCTTTCACTCGGTGTTTTAAATGTCGGCCAACATGTTGTCCGACATGTCGAATTTAGGGGCTATCTGACACGATATGAAGCATTTTAATGCATATTGTATTTTTAGGGTTCATGTCGGATATATTGAGGGACATGTCAGATATGTCAGACGGATATGTCGGGGGACATGTCAGTTATGTCAGCCGATTTTTTAGTCTGAAAAATTAGGTAATTTTTATTTTTTTTGGTTAAGTTTATCTAATCAGGTTTGGGTTTAAATTCTTGATTGTCTTAATATTACTTTCAAAGACAAAAATCGATAAGTTAAGGGAAATGGAAAAAAAAGACCGAAGTAATTTTCGTCACTCATTTCTCTCTCCTTTGACATCTCATCAGTCTCTTCTCCGAGCTATTCCTTCAACATGAATATCGGGTGATATTCTCTCTTCTTAACCACCAATATCGGAATCCTCTTTTCTCACATCTTTCCTTCAACATCAACCCTTATAAGTTATTTGCTTTTTTATATGTTTAGACAATAGAATTTATTAAGTATGTTTAGATTTTATTTATAATATTTATATTACACATATGCACACCATCCGATATGACAATCCGATATTTTTTCATCTTCCCTGACATTTCCCCGATTTCTGCTATCCGACATGAATTTTATCCATCCGACATGAACCCGACATCCGACATTTAAAACATTGCTTTCACTTGATCCACAAGGTTTCAAGGTTTTAAACCACTATACACAAAATTATCACATTAGAAGCTTGTTTTGCCCAATCATCAAGTGACTACAAAATCCGACAATAGAAATAAAAAGAGATCATTATCCATCAGGTTGGCTATTCCAATAACTGATTAATTCCCTTCACTAACATTTGCATCTTTGAAAATCTGAAAATGAAAAAAGAAGTGTCTTAAGAAATTCCAACACGTCATAAAGGTAGAAATTACAAATTTTTCAACCACTTGGTGCATGGATAGACAACCTTTTATGCCTCGTTTGGTACCTAGGAATGGTTAGGAATGGAATGTCCATTCTCATTTCTCATTCGAGGTCTTTTTAGAAGCTAGAATGTTCATTCCCACATTTTATGGGAAGGAACATTCCTAATGAGATGGTAGTCAGTGATCATTCCCACTTAAGTGAGAATGAAAAATAAAAATAACTCCTAATTTGCATGATTGCTTATTAATTTTCCAATACCAAAAATAAAAATATTATAATTCTCACTTCATTATTTAATCGCAGCCAAACATGAGAATAGGAATGAGCATTCCATTCCCACATAATTTCATTATATTTCTTATTTCATTCCATTCTCACTTGAGCCGGTTCTCGCATACCATACGAGGTGTTAATATATATGCTTATTTGCCTATAAAGGTCTGACAACATATTGATCAAAATGAATGAAGTACTATTTTTTGGATAAAAGAACATGAATAATGGTATCTGGACATAATTAAGGCAGAGTAATCTCCTAGAAATGTTAAAGCCTCTCACTCTAATCAATCAATCTAAATATCGCATACTCTATTAAAGTCATCGTTCAAACTTCAAATACTCATCTATCCAACCAAAATTTTCTAGGAAGCATCAAAGTATCAGTAAATTGAATAAATGATGAATAAACAAGAAGGCGTACCGAGTTAACCCCCCCCCCCCACACACACACACACAAACACACAAAAAAAGACTAAAAACCCACCCAAAAAAACATAGCCTCAAAGAATTTGAAAATTGCAATATTGAACTGTCCAACCCATGTAGATTAGAAATATTTTCTTAAAATGGCCCCTATATCCAACACGTTCCAATTGAGCATCCAAATCAGAAATTTAAATTATAGATCTTGATTTTTTAAAGGAATCTAATCATTTCAGAAGAGGAAATCCTATATATCCAATATATTGTCGTTTTCTACTTTGTATAAGAATATTTGATTTCCCAGAAATTGCATATGGTAACCATGCATCTCAAAGATGCCTAACCAAATAATACATTCCACCTTCAGGGTTATATATCTATTCAAGACATATGAAGGCAACAATAATAGCTTACAAATTATGAACTATCTATACTGAGAGAACCAAATCCAATCTGACAAATTTGTTAAACTAAATAGAATGTTAATAATACCAGTCAACTTGTTAAATCTAATTTGTAAATAATAAAACATATGGTTTCATATATTAACTTTAAAATTCTTCACCTTGTTATGACGTGTTCATTATGATCAGATTGCAAACATAAATAAATAAAATGTCAATGATTCATCTATTTTCTAGCAAACATAGAAATTGCAGATTCCTAGACGCCAAGTAGGACTATATCTTTCATCATAACCGTGATGCATCTCTTGAAGCTTCCTCAGCATCCCATGAAGTACAGAAGCTCAAAGGCAAAACAAGAAAGTACTCTAAATCTAATATTATAGAGGAAGATACAGTCAGGTTAGAATAGGTATTATCCTTCGCTTTCAACCTTCTCCCTCTTGTCAGGAGCAAACTATAAAAGCAAGAAAGTCAAACTCATTTGTTACCTTTTACATTCATTTTCTACCTTAAATCAGGAAGCTTGCCTGCTCATGCTCTCAGAAATAATCAATCAAGTGAATGACCACGAAAAACAGATAGGTTGTCGACTACATGACATAACTTAAAATTTTAGCAAGAAAACGAGATTTTTTTTTTATTGAACTTCCCTAGTCATATAGCCTTAAATTAGCTTACAGATGAGAGTTACCTATTTAGAAAAAGAAAACCCTGAATAGCAGAGGCAAATGAAATTTAACAACTACCTGTATACGCAACTTGTCAGCTTCAATTCCTATAAGAGAACCCAAATCACCAGAAAGGACTTCCAAAGCATCCCTATACTTCGCTTGTTGTTCCAAAACTGAGATATATATTACAAGGGCTGCAACAAATTTTAACAACTAGTTTCAAGAAAAAAAATAGAAAGATAAAGATAAGACTATTAAGCCTTTTACAGAAGAATTTAACAGATTCAAAGATCCACCTTCTGGCTCATGCAGACTATGTGAAGCAATATGCTTCTTAAGTAAAGCTTCAGCCAATGACAATAATTTCTCACCTCCACTGCTGCAAAATACCTGTCTCAACAGAAAGCAAAATTATCCGTTCAAGTGGCAAATTCCTTTTAACATTAAGGAAAAGTTTACCTGCCACAACAAAGAATATAATGAGCTATACCATTCAAGGAGTAGCAATTTTCCTCTTATCGAATTAAGGAAAAGTTGATTGCCTTCTTCAAGTGATTTAGATACGGTAACAGCTCTATTTGCTCTGTAGAAAACTTTTTTCAGATTTCAGATCTACTTTTGATGTTCTCTTTACTTCCATGTCTTGTTGAGCATCAAAATATAGAGAAAGGACATGATCACACATGATCAGACACTAGTATCTTAGTTTTGTCATCAGACGCTCATATATATAGACCTTAGGATTAATGGGATTGCTTTTACTTGTATAGCATATTTGTGATTTAGTTTGATAATAAAGTCAAATCTCTTGATGTACAATACATGTGTTGTACTAGTTTGAAATTTGAGGCAATTAATAGCGACAAAAAAAATCATGCTACTACGCAATAAGAATTTCTTTATATCACATGTATGTATTTTGCTCCAAGGCATGCAAGCAACTTAAAAATTACAGCTGATAGCAAATAATTTAATCAATATAAATAGGCTAAAAATGATCAAGCCACAGGACATAAAGACAACATTTCAAACTTTGCCTTCACCAACCTTGTACACAGGCAGCGTTTTGGGTTTTATTCATGAGAGAGAGAGAGAGAGGTACATGAGTACCCCTAATACCAAGGACTAAAATAAATTGGTCCTTGATAGTGAGGCGATTACTTCTCATCCATACATTTAAAGGTGTCATTTGAAAATTTTCTCACCCATTAGATCAGTGGATAAGAAAGAGTCACCTCACTACCAAGGACTTGTCCTTGATACCAAGCATAACCATATTCCTACACACACGTGAAAAAAGTGGGTATACTTGGTACTAAGGACAAAGATAGTCCTTAGTAGTGAGGTGGTCACTTCTCATCCGCACACTTAAATGTCCACTTAAAAATAGTGCTCATCTGATTACTCACCCGTTAGAGTGGATGAGAACTGAGACGTGACCACATCACTACCAAGAACCAAATTGGTCCTCGGTACTAATGATACCCATATTACTCTACATATATCTATGCATATAAGTATTTTATCATAAATATTTCACACTACATGCGTGCCACCTATATGACATGCTTATTTTTTAATACCATTAGTTAGATTCTTTGAACCCTTCAAACTATAGACAATCAAAAGCTGTGCTAATAATTTCCAAGGCAGAAGTTACTAGAATGTATCAGAAGGCCACATGCAGGCTACAAAAATCTATTGCCGCCACAAATCAAAATTTTCTTTTTGATACAAGGCCTTTTATTCAGAGAATAAGTTTAAATGCGCAGAAAGTTCTAAAATTACAATACTAGTCAATTTACTAAAACAACCTTTTATATCACATGATGCATATGTTCTCAAAATGAAGCAATCAAAAGATAAGAAATTGAATCAAACACCCATAATTAAGAATCTTAGATGTGTTCCACCAAAAGTCCAACCCTCACCTCAATTCTTCATATATAGTAATATAGGGTGCAAAACAAGCTTTAAATATTCTGATCCCCAGTACAGCAGGGCAAATAAAAGTAACTTTGTGTGTGTATGGGGGTGTGTTAAAATAAAGATTCAATAAATGACGAAAGTGCCAAGATAAACTAGACATCAATATCAGTACGTATGTAACAGGAGAACCACCACAGAAACTCCTACTAAGTTGTCATAATTCAAGCATCAAACATCCTTCACTTGAACTCAGAATCATAATGATGGTGAAGGACATAGCAATGTTCTGAACAATTTCAGAAACATCCTACTAGGTTGTCAAATAAATGGTTATGCAATAATCAAGTATCAGACATCCTTGATCGTAATCATAATGAAGGTTAAAGGACATAGCATGCGAGCTGTCCTGATAAGATCTTAAACAATAAGCACAAATTAGACATATAGTATAACGAAATCTCACGTGAAGATCAAGTATATAGCTAAACAGCAAACACATCATTATTATAATAATCAAAAGAAAGGAACAGAAACAATGTTAGAGACTCTTTAACACCTGCAACTGAATGCTGCAAACTGCCCAGAGCAAGAATCTCTCTTCACCCACTATCTTGTACATCTTTATGGCTGTCTGACAAAGAACAGAAACAAAAGTTAAAAATACAGTAATTAAACTATAGAAGTCATTACACGTAGCGGGGAAGGGGGGGAGAGAAAGAATTAATAGCAAGCATTCGATGCCATCAAACCTGTTGTTGTTTCACAAATGAGTACTCACGAACATAACAGTTGAATAAACCCATAACTATTTCCAAGTTGTTTGGGTACTTCACACAAGCAAGCTCATAGCACGAAGTGGCCAAATCCACTGGCAAGAACATCAGATAGCCGTTACCAATTTATGAAATTATCCATTGCTAGAAAGAGTATTTAATATTACAAAAGAACTTTAGACACACATCTATCAAGCCGTTGGAAAACAATCTGTAAAGTGCTAAGAGTGAGGTCATCAATGGGAATATCATTCTGCGAAAATAGAAGCCCCTTGGCATCCAAGCAAACAGCCAGTGCTTCTTCAGGTTTTCCCATCCTCTCCAAAGTAAGAGCTTTAAGTGCCTACAAGATGGAGAATTCCTGATCAAATATCATACTGTATCATAAGCATATTTTGTCGAGTAACAAATGAATATATTTTAGGAACAAGCATACAAGCAATGTGCTTTATGCATACAACGAGAAAGAGTGACGTTTTATGTTCATGACACAATTGTTGGTCCACTAATAACTCCATTGATTTATAGATAACTGTTGCAAACGAGTTCTCATGATAAGCAGCAGCAAAAACATGATTTCAGGTAAAGATATTATTAACCTATACATGATTCAAAATATGCTACTAGCTCACATCATTTTAGGCAAAGATATTAACCTACAGAAATGGTAGGTACTTATCAATTGCACTGAGAAGACCTATGTCTATGGAGCATATTCTTTAGGAAGCGCCAATATATTCTGTACTCCAAGACAATGTGCAAGTAGTAAATTCATGTTTTGCACTCTATATTTTCCCATTTTAATTCCATTTGTTTGTAGATTAGTTGTACATATGTTCCAAGGGATCCATTATTCTAATGATTGATGACGCTAGTTCACCCTCATAATCGTTGTTAGCTTGCATTATAGCACTTTGTGTTGTAGTAACACTCTCAGGATTTTGTGAACCATACCATTATTTACAATTAAATGAAGTAAGAATAGATGAGATTGATTGTTGATGTTTGGGTCATACTTGTGAGTATGGACTTAGTCATATACAATGCATCCTATAGGTAGAGAAATAACTATTTTTGGTCTTCAATTTGTTTTCATCTTTGAAACTAAAAGTGAACAATTACATGATTCTTTTTCTCTCGCCTGGAAATTTCCATTAAAAGAGTATGTTTTAATTCTTTTTCCAATATCTAATCAAACACATGAACAATTTCAATCGTAGGTCAGATCTCAGAAAAGACAAGCAGAAAATGGTAAAACCGTAAAAGCCACGTAAAAAGAAAGAAAACTCACGAGAGCATAAGGAGACTTCGGGTACTTAGCGAGCAGAGCAACGCCGAGCTTGAGAGCGTGCTTGAACTGCCGAGAGTCGATGGCGTCCCAAATCGGCCTCACTCTACGCTCCGGAATCCCGCCGGCGAGCCCGAATTTGGACGCCATTAGAGCTAGGGTTAGGGTTTTTTGAGAAGACGGCTAGGGTTTTTAGGGTTTCTCTCTCGATCGCCTGGCTTCTTTCGAAATAAAACGAGGGGTAGAGGGGAGAGGGAGAAAATTGGAATGGGAGGGAGAAGCGAGGGTTTGACGATGAGACACGGCGAACGTTAATACATCGCACGCGCACCAGCAGCGCACGTGCCGTTCGCACGGGAGGCTACCTCAAATGGGATCGGGTCCACTTAGAATCTTGACGTGGTGTAGAGATGAAGTAAAGCAAACGGCAAGACAGAAAAGAAAAGACTTCGGTTTCTTTTTTTAATACATATATATACAAAAAATCGCTATATTTTTAAATGGAGAAATTTTGAAAACCGACCTTTTTAAAAATTTAATAGGCAAATTCGATCCCAGCAAAAATTATTAACAAAACCGCCTGAAAGGGTCGGTTTTGCAACCGACCCTATTTAGCGAATTGCACGGGACTAGTAGTCCCATGCAGTTCGCTTAACCCCGTGACCCACCCCTAATTTTTATTCTCTCTGTTGACCACCCCCATTTTCATTCCCTTTGTTGACCACCCCCCAAAGTTCATACCCCGCTACCCCCTAGCCCGCTTACCCCCATCGAGCCCGCCGACTGTGTCGCCGCCGACCCCCGTCGCCGCCGACCCCCGTCAACCCCTCAAAAAAAACCCCGCTGCCCCCCTACCCCTTGTCTACCCCGCTGCCCCCCTAGGCTGCCGATCCCGTCGAGCCACCGACCTTGTCGTCACCAACCCCGTCGACTCCCGCCGACCCAACATCCTCAGGTGTGATTTTTTTTAAAATTTTGTTGTTAATTTTTTAGAGGGATATGAAAAATGTTTTGGCTGTTAATTTTGCTAGAATTGGGTAGGATTAGTTTTTATTTTGCGCAATAGGATGAATAATGTGATTTGAGAGTTAGGGTTTAGCAATTATTTACATATAATGAATAATAATTAGGGTTTAGCCATTATTTGTGATTGATTAAGGTATTAAATTTGATGAATAATATTTTCAGTTACTATAGATCATTTGCATATAATGGACTGTTGATTTTCAGTTTCGATGACGAACTCCATACCAATTATTTGTTTCTTCAATGGGAGCCTCGGCGTCAGAGTGAATAATTTGCCTATGTATGATGGAGGTTCTAGGAAAATATTCATGCTATCTAAGTCGTATAATTTTGATGGAATGACTAAGGAAATACACAGAGTTACTAAAATTAAGAAAGAAAAATATGCAATTAGGGTGTTCTTCAACTGTCCGATAAATGAGAGTAGAACTATATCCGTGGAGATTACCGACGATGAGGAATTGAATGACATGAAACAATTAGTCGAGAAGTTAGTGTCAATTGAGTCGTTTTTGAGAAGTATCCGATTCAGGAATTTGCCCAAGTTTCACGACCTCAATGAGAGTTTTCTCGGATGCTTGACTTAGACAACGAGTCGAATGGTTTTATGACATCTTCAAGTCAAGAGCCGTGGTTTTAACCACAACATTTAAGTGGGTATTCTATCGATGGGATGTCAACTAATATATTTAACGACGCTTCAGGTCATGTCACGGGTTACCCACCAGTCGGAGCAATTATAGAAGATGAAGCAGATGATGATTCAGATCATATTGAAGCAGATGATGATTTAGATCATATTGAAGAAGATGGCGTGCAAATTGATAGCACGCATGTGGCAGCTGGAATCGATGATGACGCCCGTTGAATGGAGCAATTTAATGTTAACAATAATTATGTGGAAGCTGAAGATCCCTTGCCCGACGAGTTTCACAATGAGAATTGGATAAATAATTCTCAAGCTGAATTTGTTGATGTTGGTCTAAATTTTCAACGACCTGTGGACTTCACTTTTAAAAAGGGGGGTCTATTCGAGAGCAATGAGGCACTGATTTTTGCAATCCGAGAATGATCCATCAAGAATCGGGTCAAATTCAAGCCGATAATGCAACAAACTACAATGTGAAATGTTTCTTTAACGAGAAGATTGAAGTAGAGAACGCAAATGAGAAAGATGAGAGAAATATAAAATGTCCTTGGTTGCTAAATACCGCCGTGAGAAAATCATCAAATGGGTAATTTGTAATATCTAGATATTGCGGACTTCATACATGTTACAACCCGTCGGTGGATGTCGATGATTATTCTGCATCTTCTTCTTATATATGTAAGCTAATTATGCCTGAAGTTAGAGCTGAACTTGATATGAATGCAAGTCAGATATTTTAGAGGGCATATGACATGCGGGGGATTAAGATATCTAAATATAAGGCATATGATGCAAGGAGGAAAGCGTTGTCTAAAATTTTTGGAGATTGGGAAAAATCATATGAATTACTTCCACGGTATCTTGAAGCTATCAAGCGAAATAATCCGGGTACTGAATACGAAATATTATCCGAAGAGATTGCACCGAGTATGGAGAGGTTCACTCGAGTGTTTTGGGCATTTGGTCCTACTATTAAGGGCTTCACTTTTTATCGTCCGCTATTGAGCATTGATGGTACACATCTATATAGAAAGTATAAAGGCGTGCTTCTTGTGGCGACCTGTGTAGATGTAAATGGCGGGTTATTTCCTCTTGCATTTGCAGTCGTGGAGGTGGAGGACACGTCTAGTTGGAAGTGGTTTTTTGAACTTATACACAAGTGGATTCCAAGTGTCCGTGCGTCAAGAATAATTACTTTTATCTCGGATAAGATGAAAGGAATAATAAGGGCGTTACATGAGGGTTTTAGTGCACCACATCACCATCGATATTTTTTAAGGCATTAGAGATTATTTCAAGAAAAAACACGGTGAAATTAATTTGCAAAATCTTTTGTGGCAAGCTGGGTGTGCAACTAACACATTAGTGTATGAACATTACAAGGAGAAAATTAAGTCTTTGTCATTAGATGCACATAATTGGATTGAAAATAACTTGAAGCCTCAATTCGAGCATCGGTGGGCATTATGTAAGGATGAGGGTGTGCGGTTTTGCATGATGACAACTAATTGCTCCGAGAGCTTTAACGACGTTCTTAAAGAAGCATGAGCTATGCCAATACAATCTTTGGTTGCAAGAATATTTTATAGACTAAACGCATACTTCAACAAAAGGTATGGTGATGGCATAGACTGGACAACACGTTACACACCAAAAAATGAGGCCATTTTGCATAGAAGAATTGAGGCAGCAAGATCATGTCAAATTACTATATTCAACGACAACAAATAGATGGTACATGAATGTGACAGTATCTACACTGTTAAACTATTTGATGTTGATTGCACTTGCACATATAACATACCACAACTTCAAAAAATACCATGTGCACATGTGCTTGCGGCTTCTTCCAATCAGCCGGGAGGTGCTAGAATTCCCTATAATCGGTATTGTTCGCCTTGGTATTCAACAGCTCACTATCAAAAGACATATAGTGAGAGTTTTCATCCACCTGATGATAGTCGGTATTAGCCTGAATATAATGGACCACGTATAATTCCACCTCAGTACCAGAGACAAGCAGGGCGACCACGATCTGTGCGAATTAGGGGAACAACGGATCAAGGGCGAGAAGGAGTTGTCAAGCATAAAAAATGTAGTCTTTGAAAACAACCGGGACATACTCGACCTCGTTGTCCATATAGACACAATAGATAGCAACTAATTGGTAATTTATATACTTTTTTATTTTTATATCATTTAATAAAGAAACTTAATTACTATTTGATTGGTTATTGACATGTGTATAATTGTATGTGCAGGTTTCTACACCATGGATCCTGGGCCGGTTAGTGATGAGGTCTTATATGACCAGGCTCAGCATCGTTCACATATTATATCATGTACAGAGGTAATTCAGTTACTTTATAATTGCAATATCTGCATTTACATAATATTACATTCTTATACTATCATTCACTCTACAGAGAGGAGGGAGTATCGTTATGGTTGATCATAGCCTCAGCCATAGCCGTTGTCGGTTAGAGGATGAGCGTATTATATCAACTGTAGGACGGGCCGGCTTCTTGACTTGTTCAAAGCTTTGTTGGATAAAGCTTGATTGGTCCCTACTCACCGCGTTGATGGATAGATGGAGACCTGAGACCAATACTTTCCACTTCCGAATGGGCGAGGCTACCATTACTCTACAATATGTAGCCGTGATACTCGGTCTCCGTATAGATGGTCCGTGCATTACCGGCACTGATAGTGATGTATGGCCGACAAGGTGTGAGCAGTTGTTAGGTGTAGCTCCAGAGTCAATGCCTTGGGGAAATATTAAATTGAAGTGGTTGAGACAGACCTTCTCAGTACTGTTGTCTGTTGATGCCCCATAAATATTGATTGACCAACATGCACGTGCATACATTATGCACATAATTGGTACTATATTATTTCCAGATTCAAGTAAAGATAAAGTGCATGCGAAGTATGTGTATATATAATATGAATTTGTATTTCATTGAATTAGCTTATTTTGATAAATTAGAATATTGTGAATATGCTAGGTGGTTACCACTCCTCGAGGACTTGGACGCATGTGGTACAAAATCGTGGGGTAGTGCCGTTTTGACGTACTTATATAGAGAGATGTCAAAAGTGACATTTATGTAAAATAGTGAGCTTAAATGGTGTCTAAGCTTATTACAAGTATGAGCATGGGAGAGACTTCATTTGAAGCCAAGACTATGTACGAATTTACAATTAGATGGACAAATTCCACTGGGATGCAGGTATTATATTTTTATGTAGCGAATATAACTGTAGTTATTATTGTGGTACTAAATGTATGACCAACATTTTTTGTAGATGGAATGTCGAAAAATGTTATGACAAGACCCCAGCTAGACAATTAGATTTCTACTGAAATGAGCTTGACCGTATAAAGATTTTCCAGGTAATTCTCTCCCCAAAACATGCACTTTTTCTTCTACATATCAAATTTACTTTTTAGATATGCAACGATTAATTTCTGTAGATGGAATGGGAGCCCTACACCCAATTTCTACCTCAGCTACCCCCAATATGCACAGAATACAAAGTTATATGGGGAGCTAGAGTTCCTCTTATATGTTTGGAGATAGTAGAAATACATGTACCAGACCGCATGCTTCGACAATTTGGTCGTGCACAACATGTTCTGCAATTTGTTGAAAAGATAGAGAGGAAGGCAAAGAAAGGAGGCCAACAAATAAACTGGATGATCGTGCATCAAGCTTTTGTACACAGGTGGAATGATAGATATTTTTGTATTGTCAACCAAATTGAACCAACTCCTCAGGAATCAGATTACTACACTTGGTATTGGGGGATAACCCGAAGATGGATACTTCATGCGACCATAATACCGGTTGAGTCGCAAAGAGGATATGTACCCCGGGGTATAGATGAGAGAGAATTAGTAAGTATTTTCATATTTTGATTTAAGTCCATTTTTATTGGTATGCTCAATATTGCTAAGATGTGTTAAAAAAATTGCAGGTATCAGCAATAGATGAAGTTCAAACTCTTACAAATCGTGGCTTGGAATTAGCTCGAGTAGGTACGACAGAATTAAATATCAAAATTTGGATTTTTTGATTTGAAAATTTAATATCAAATTTTGGATTTGTTGAACTATCTATCACAGGTAGAAATCCCGAAGCACATGAACATGTATCAATATATCAGTCCATAATGTAGAGGCTTCACCAAGCCTTACATCGAACTCACGAAGATCGTCATGATGGATGGGAGGTAACACCATTCGTATACACACGACAACAGCGACAAAGTTGAGGACGACGCAGAAATGACGATGAAGCTGGACCTTCCCAATGTGTTGACGATGGAACTGGACCGTCACAACCACAAACGCAACCGAATCACGAACTCGTCGAAGGGCAGTACGGAGGATGACGAAGACAAAGGAGGAGGAGGAGAGTTCTTGGATGTATGTAAGCTACAGGTTATATACATTACAAAACTATTTAGGGATGTAACATGATTTTTGGATTTATAGTCGAGACTATTGTGTGATTTGTAGGAGAGTTCTAAGTGGGTTTGTGGTGTTATTATGTTGAATTTATTAGTGGGAGTTTGTGGTGTGATTTGTTTGATTTAAAATGAGTATATGGTGAAATGAGTATGTGATTTGTTAGTGGGAGTTTGTGTGGATGTATGCACAGGGACTACATGAAATGCAGCCAAAAAGTGCACAAAAACGTGCACAGGAAGTGCACGGGAATAGCAGTCTCATGCATTTCGTGTTCAGTAAACGAAGTGCACGGGATTGCTAGTCCCGTGCACTTCATTTACAGAACACGAAATGCACGGGACTGCTAGTCCCGTGCACTTCGTAAAATCCCCCCTGCTGCAAAACCGACCCTTTTCTTCTGAAAAGGGTTGGTTTTGCTAATAATTTTTGTTGGGGATCGAATTTGCCCATTAATTTTAAAAAAAGGTCGGTTTTCAAAATTTCTCCTTTTTAAATCTATCCTCTGCATTTTTGCTGATTTTTACCGCCACACCTTTACTATGTTAGGTCAAAACATCAGCAGAACTTGTGTTAAGAAATATTTTTCAGGAAATAACATTTCTTCTTATTTTTGGATTAAAATTCCTCCTTGCGACTGTAAAAAAATAACAATGTTAAGGACAATATGAACTTAATGTGGTCGAATTGGGTTAATTAGCAAATATTTATTCAAGGGCACATTTGCAAATATAAACGATGTAGGCATGAACAATAAGGTAATACAAAATATTAAGTTATGTTGATTTACCATGGCACAGTCCGTCAATTCATTGTCGTATTTCATAAATTAGTAAATGCTAATATGACATGCGCTAGGTATTTTATTTGAGTATAGTTGATCTCATAAGGCAATGCACTCCATTAGAGTATAGTTGATCTCTTTTATACTAACTTTGTTGCTATTTTATTGGCCCAAACTCTGACTCGTTACCAAAAGGCCTAGTTCCTAACAATATCTGCCCTTGCCCATCTCTAAATCTCTCCTACCTGATGGTACTAAGCCCTATGTCGGCAGCTCCTTCCCCATTCCAGTGTCCTGCGCTACAGTCGCTGCGAGTCTCATCTCTCATCCCTGTAGGTCGGCTCCCACCTTTCTAAACTCTAGCTCATCTCTAAGTGTCGGCTGCCCCCTTTATAAAATTGGCCAAGGGCTGGTAGTAGCGCTTAAGAGAGTGAAGGGAGACAGAGAAGAAACTGAGCTTTGTGCTTCTGTGAGCTTTGTGCTCTCACCCTTTGTGCGATCTCTTCACCTCTATGAATGATTTAGGTGCAGATCGGTGGCGAGCTCTCCTTTGGTCCTTGGTGGTGTTTTCGTCAAAAGTTGTCTTCATTGATGATTCCATTAATCTTCTTTTGATTACAAAGAATTACAATGAAAAATAAGAAAATTACAACTTTCAAAGAAAATAACACAGAATTCGTTTATCGAATACTGCTTTTGTGGGACTTTGCCTGTGCCGGGAACGCTTTGGTTCGTGGACCACCGAATCTCAGATCGTGAGAGGGGGGCGTATGACTCTTTCTTCGTTATCGAAGTCAGAATTGAAAACGATATCTTATCGATGTAAGATAGTCGTTCTTCTTGAAAACAAGTCTAAGCCTGAATGTCAAGGAATCGCTCCAGGAACTGAAATCTCTCCTCTCTCTGCTCTGGAATACTCTAAAAATGCTCGATCCTCGTCAGAAGTGACCCTAGGGGGGTATTTATAGCCCCAGGGGTCTGTAACTGCAAAAACACAACTCAGCAATAAATTAGTACGGCGCGACAGTGTTTTACTGTCTCGCTGGTCGAGACAGCATTTGCTGTCTCGCCAAGCGCGACAGCAAATTTGCTGTCTCGCCCAGCGAGACAGTAAAATGCTGTCGCGCCACACGAATATTTTGGCAGTTTTCGCTGTAACTGCCCCCCCACGTTTCAAACTCCGTTATTTTGGCAGTTATCCACGTGATTTTCGCCCACGTTGTTTCCCACGTCCCCTGGTAGTTAATGGACACGTGTAGGGTCGTTATTGGGGTGGTTATTTGACCATTTCAACGTTGTAATCAGCACATTTACTGTCTCGCTGGCGAGACAGCAAATACTGTCTCGTTGGGCGAGACAGTAAAATACTGTCTCGCTGGGCGAGACAGCAAAATACTGTCTCGACCGGCGAGACAGTAAAAGACTGTCTCGACCGGCGAGGCAGCAAAAGACTGTCTCGCTGTCGAGACAGCAAAAATTGTGTTTTGGGTGATTTTCCCAGTTTTGAATGATTT
Organism: Asparagus kiusianus; assembly: GCA_022839385.1. NCBI lineage: Eukaryota > Viridiplantae > Streptophyta > Magnoliopsida > Asparagales > Asparagaceae > Asparagus > Asparagus kiusianus. Next base: position 196,901 of record BQKN01066250.1, read on the forward strand.
TCTGTATTTGGATATCTATTAGCATTTTTTTGACGCCTACAGGTGGTGCACACGAGAGAAGAACGGACTGGTTGGTCAGGCTTCTGAGCCAAACAGCGATGACGTTGATTCTCTATAGTGGTATCAGAGCTCAATGAGTTGTCGCCCTTCCAACTATTAGGTCTCATGTTATGAGCTTATATCTTCTAATCTTGTTTTGATGATTACAAATAATTCCTAATAATGTTTGTCTAGTGTTTATGTTTCCTTATCAGGTATTTTAGACAAACAAGAAGTTGGAGGTTGGATGGATTGAGCCTACACGATCACATCAAATGGAGGCTAGCGGAATAGTGGAATGAAGCTATCGCACATCAAGTCATATTCAAGATCAAGCTTCATCCGCAACCAAGTCAAGCATATTGAAGATCTATCAAGCTTGGGTAAATTAGTTTAGAGTTTATACTTTGTGTGTTAATATCTTAAGCTCAATATTATACACACATAATTTAATAGTTTATGTGTTTTATCCACAAAAGTTTTTGCAAACAAATAGATATATAATACTCATTTGTTTTCTATGTGGATAAGTTATTTTGGTTTAGCTATATAGATATGAAACAATATATATCTTCATTTTCACATTTATATGCTTCATATTCTATTGAATTTGTAAAATATTATGTTTATGGATTGAAGACTTACTTACACTATTTTCATATCTTGTATAAGTCTATAAATCTATTCTAAAGTGTTTCAAAGTTTTGTTTAAGTTATTTTTGCAAAATCAAGTTTTTAACATGTTCATACTTATGTGATTTTACAAATTGATGAGATTTCATATTTGGGAGATGCTTTTTGAAAACCGGTTTTTGTAGTATGTGTATTATTATGTCTACAATCATTTCTCAAAGTTTTATAATTTTTAGAATTTGTTTACTATTTTTAAAGGCAGATTGAAAATCAGATTTCTGCTCTAAACAGGTTGTATATCTGTTATCAGTCGACTGATAAAATCAGTCGACAAATCAGTCGACTGAAGTAAGTGCCTGCAATTCAAAAAAAATTTCTGTTTTGTTTTGGTCGACTGACCAGTCGACTGATGAGATCATCGGTCGACTGATAAGGTCCGTCAGTCGACTGATGAGCTGAAAAATACCTCTAACGGTCAGCTCATCAGTCGAATGATGAAACCCGTCAGTCGACTGATGGCCTGTAATGACTATTTTTTTAGTTTCTGTTTTTTTGTCATTTTGCTGGATTTCACTTGGGTTTTGAGCTTTGTTTCTTCATCCTATATATACCCTATACCATTTCACTTCTGAACAATGAAGAGAAGTTTTAAAACAAGTTTAAAAAGAGTTTTAGTTTGTTTTAAGTGTTTGTTTACAAAATTAGTTTTGTGAAGATTGTTTTACAAGAAGAGGAGATCAATTTTAGTTTGGGCTTTCAATCATCCTATCCCTCTCTCTTGTGATTAGAGAAGTGTTTCTAAACTCATATCTCTAGCTTGTTTATATTTCAATTATTATATTCATATTTGCTAGATTTAATTGAGTTTATATTTGATTTTTTCATTGCTTGCACACACAACCATTGAGCTTAACTATTTTCACATATTGTGTAATTTGGGGTTATGGTGAGTGTAACCTTGAGAGTGAGCTTATATTGAGTTCTCACCTATTGTAGAGAATATTTTATTGTATTGTGCTTAATTGTGAGTTACACGTTGTATCACACTTATACACCGAGAGGAGTGTATGGTGAGAGACGAGGTTGTACCAAGAGGAGTGGCGTCGGTTGTAATGCCTAGAGGTAGGTCGTAATACCGAGCACTTGAGGAAAACACGGGCTAGAGACTAACACTTAGAGGGTGTAGAGTGTGATTGTAATTGTGTGTGTTGTAAAGTTTTCGGTGAACTAGAAAACCAAATTGTGAGGTGTAAACGTTATTCGGGTGAGCGTAGAAAACCCGGTTGTGATAGTGGATTTCTCCCGGGAGGGGAGAGCGGAGACGTAGGACGGAAGGTCCGAACTCTGTGATCATATTATTGTGTTTGGAGTGTTCTTTGTTTCCACTAGTTATTTACACTATTGTTTCTTGTTTATATTCTTGCATATATTACATTGTATATCTATCTTGCAAGAATATTTTATTAATTGGCATTAATATCTAATAAGATTAGCAATAACTCTATTCACCCCCCCCTCTAGGGTTCTTTCACCAACACCGTCGGTCGCCGCTGCTAGGCTTCGTTGAGTCGTCGTCGCAGGACCGCTGTTGGACCGCCGCAGGAACGCCACCGTACTATCGCGTGGGTAAGGTCGAAACTCTCTATAGCAGGTTTTGCTCAGGCAATCTCTGGCTTTGATTACAGTTTAGCTCTGACTTTGTTGAAGATTACAGTTAATCTCTAGCTTTGTTGATATTTACACTATATGCTTTGGTTTTATTTCGGGTGAAGCAATTAAAGTTGTTTATGCTCGACATCAGAACATCAAAGATGTGTTTAATTATTTGTGCTCTGCGTTTAATTGCTGGCTTTATTTTCAGGTGACTGGTTTTTTTCCTAGCGTTTAACTGCTGAAGTTAAAATTTGTTTGTGCTCATGCGAAAGAACAAAGGGTTTGAATCTGAGCTTCTGCTCATTGTTATTCTAATTTTGTTCATGCTAGTGGCTTCGCACGTTTCGAGCCTGATAAATTTTTTGAAAATTTTTAGCTATATTTGCATTTTATATTTTCTGTTATTGTTTGTGCCCGTGTGAAAGAACAAAGAGATTGAAACAAGAACTTTGTGTTTATCGTTCTTCTCATTTGGTCGTGCTAGTTGTTTCACACGTTTCGAGCCGGATAATTACCGAAATCAGAATGTCTGCTACTAATTAATATGGTGTGGTTCAATATGGTATGGTTCCGTTTAACAAAAAATCTGATTTTAGCATTTGAAAACAAAAAATAAAATGCATTTTAATTCAACAGAAGTCATTAGGACTGTTGGTCAGACCTATTTGACTTCTGACACTAAAGAAAAAAGGGTTAAAATGAACGAAAATGTTTGTTCCACAATTTATTTGAACTTATCTGACTCTATGCTTAGAAAAGTTGGAATTTTGTAATCTGCTAAAACCCTTTGGGATAAACTTGAAGAACTCTATACCGAAACCTCTTTTCCCAGTAAAATGTTTTTGCTTGAATTTTTTTCAAATTTAGATTGGATATGTCTAAGTACATTGAGGAGAACTTAGATGTTTTCACAAAACTTATTTTAGATATTAAGTTAATTGGTGATAAACATATAGACGACTATACTCCTATTGCCCTTCTAAATGTTATTCCTGACTCATATAGTGATGTGAAATCTGCCATTAAATATGATAGAGATGAGGTTACCCTTGATATTGTGGTCAATGGTCTTAAGAGTAAGGAATTAGAATTAAAACATTTTAGGGGAAATAAAAATTCTGGTGAGGTTATGCATGTGAGGAGTAGGCCTCAGAATTGGTCTAATAACCAAAAGAATGCTCGTAATGGGGAATCAAGTAGGAAAAAATTCGAAAATGGAAGGGGTAGATCTAAGTCCAGGTTTAAAGTTAAAAAAATGCTATAACTGTCATGAAGCTGGTCACTTTATTAGAGATTGTCCTAAGCCTAAGAAAAATCAACAAAATGATCATGCTAATATGGTTGTCTGTGAGGGCAAAATAAGTAAAATTTTCGTGATTCATAATCTGTGTGATTATGCATATTTGAACTCTGTGTTATCTGATCCTTTGTGTAAATCAAATTGGTTGGTAGACTCTGGTTGTACTTTTCATATGACTCCTTTTAAAAACTTGTTTTCAAACTACAAGAAAATAGAGAATGGTTTTGTGTCAATGGCAAATGAAAAGAAATACAATGTTTTAGGAACTAGTGATGTATGCCTTAGGTTTTCTTTTGGTTCTGTGTTTACTTTGAAGGATGTTAGACATGTTCCTGATTTACGTTATAACTTGATTTCTTGTACATCTCTAGAAAATGATGGTATAGAGGAAAAATAGGGTAAAGGGGTTATGAAAATTCTGAAAGGGTCTCTTGTTGTTTTTACTGCTGAAAAACAAAATAATTTGTATGTTTGTCATGCTGAACATGTGCTTGATTCTGTTAACTCTGTGATAGGTGCTAAATCTATTTTATGACATAATAGATTAGGTCATACAAGTAATAAAGGATTAGAAATTTTGTATAAAGGAGGTCACTTTTGTAGTGATAAAATATCTCCCATCCCTTTCTGTGAATCTTGTGTGCTAGGAAAATAACATAGGGTTAGTTTTCTTATTTCTTCTTTTCCTAATCAGTCTAAGTGCACTAATGTACTTGAATATTTGCATGCTGATGTGTGGGATCCCTCTAGTGTGCCTACCCATGGAGGGAACCAATATTTTTCTTTCCATAATTGATGATTATTCTAGGAAAGTTTGGGTTTTACTCAAAAAACAAAAATCTAAAGTTTTTGATAAATTTAAAAACTGGAAAATTATGATTGAAAAACAAACGGCAAAGAAAATTAAAACTCTTAGGACAGACAATGGTCTTGAGTTTTGTAACAAACAATTGAATGATTTGTGTACTACTTGGGGTATTAAAAGGCATAAATCTGCTCCATACACACCCCAGCAGAATGAGGTTGTTGAAAGAATGAATAGAACTCTCTTAGAGAGGATGAGGGCTATATTGGTCACATCTGGGCTCTCTAAGAAGTTCTGAGGAGAAGCTGTTTGTACTGCGATCTATTTAATTAACAGGTCCCCTTTTGTTCCCTCAGGAGGAAAATGCCATGAATTTGTGTTCACGGGCAAATCCCTTGATTTAAATAATTTGAGAATTTTCGGGAGTGCTGGCTATGTGCATCAAAAGATTGATAAGTTAGAACATAGATCTAAAAAATATGTTTTCTTAGGATACCCTGAAGGAGTAAAAGGTTATAGGCTTGGGAATAAGAGTGAACCGGGGTTTAAGGTAGTGATAAGTAGAGATGTTGTTTTTAATGAAAATAAATTTCATTGTTTACCTTTACCTATCCCTATTCCTGAAAATGATGCTCCAAATAAGGTGGAGCAAATGTCTATTATTAATCAACTTGAATCACCTCCTGAAAAAAAAATTGAATGATATAATTATTGAAAATCAAGATGAGATTATTCCTAATGAGGTGGAGCATGATATGCAGGAAATAGATAACATACGCGATTTGAATGATTATCAACTCACTAGGGATGAAATAAAAGAACCATTAGAAAACCCAAAAGATATAGAGATTGCAATTTGGTTGATTGTAATATGTCTGAGTTTGCCTTTAATGTATTTGAATCCCTTGAGTGCAATGAACCTAAGACTTATAGAGAAGCATTAAGGTCAAAATATTATGAAGAATGGATTAGTGCTATGAAGAGTGAGATGGAATCCCTAAGAATTAACCAAACATGTAAACTTGTTCCTAAATCTGCTACTTATTCTGTAGTGGACTGTAAGTGGATGTTTAAGGTGAAACAAGAATCTGAAAGTGTTATGTTTAAGGCTAGGTTAGTAGCTAAGGGATTTACTCAAAAGGGGGGAATTGATTATGCTGAAATTTTTGCTCCTGTTGTCAAATTCACTACTGTTAGAATTATGCTTGCTTTAGTTGCTTATTTTAATTAGGAATTAAAATAAATGGATGTAACTACTGCTTTCTTACATGGTGATCTTGATAAAAATATTTATATGCACCAACCTAAGGGCTTTGTGGACCCTAAATTACCTGATCATGTGTGTTTGTTAAAAAAAGGCTTTGTATGGTTTAAAACAATCACCTAGGCAATGGAATATTAGATTTGATAAATGCATGCAATCTTTAAAGTTTAAAAGGAGTTCTGTTGATTATTGCATGTATTATAAGAATATAGATTCTGTGCTTGTATGTCTTTTAATTTATGTGAATGACATGTTGATTGTTAGTCATTGTTTGAAGTTTATTGAGCATGTTCAAAAATGTCTTTGTAAAATTTTTGACACGAAAGACTTAGGCGATGCAAAAATAATTCTAGGCATGAATATTATTAGTGACATAAACAAATATACTCTAGTTTTAAACCAAAGTTCATATGTTGAAAATTTTTTGAGTAAATTCTCTATGTCTGATGCCAAATCTGTGAATGTGCCTCTTGCTTCTCATTTTGTGTTAAGTAAGGATCAGTCCCCCAAGATTGAAACTGAAATAAATGATATGAAGAAGGTGCCATATTCGAATGCTATAGGACCGGTCATGTATCTCATGGTTAGTACTAGGTCTGACATTGCATATGCGGTTAGTTGCTTGAGTAGATATATGTCAAATCCTGGTATGCCTCATTGGAATGCCTTGAAATGGCTTTTAATATATTTAAAATCCTCTATGGATGTAGGATTAACCATCTCTAAGTGTTCTGAATGTGTCAAACTAGTTGGCTATATAGATTCCAATTATGCAAATGATAGAGATAATAGAAAATCTACTGCTTCCTATGTGTTTATTTTGTGTGGCTCTTGCATAAGTTGGAAATCTCAACTACAACCTATTGTTGCTTTATCTACTACTGAATCTGAGTATGTTGCTACCACTGTAGCTTTTAAACAAGCTATTTGGCTTAGGGGCCTTATATCCGAAATTGATTTTCTTGATAAAAATGTGGTTGTATTTTCTGATAGTCAATCTGCTATTCAACTTTGCAAAAAAAAACATGTTTTTTCATGATAGAACTAAACATATTGATGTTAGATTTCATTACATTCAGGATATAGTTGAATATTGTCAAGTTAGAGAAAATTCCCTCATAATTTAATACTGCTGACATGGGTACTAAGTGTTTGCCTGCTGAAAAATTTATCTCGTGTCAAAGAATCTTGAATTTTAACTTTGGATAATTTTTATTTGCTTTGTGTGTTGCCTTTGTGGCCTATTAACTTTATTTGTGCTTGTTAGTAGCTTTGTGATTTTCCTCCCTGAACTCGATGACCGTTTGGTAGAGTTCGGTTCTTTGTGGACTTAGTATGCTTGGTGATCTTACATCGATCTGTGTGATCCGAGTTTACTTTGTGTATTCTCTTCCATTGCTTATATCTTCTTTGTGATCATACAGGTAATGGTTTGGCGAGGATGAGTCCTGCAGTTTCGTGTTTTTCTCTGTGCACTATCTTGGGCCAAATGTGGAGATTGTTGCTATTTTGTTAGCTCAAACTGGCCCGTTACCAAAAGACCCAGTTCCCTACAATATCAGCCCTTGCCCATCTCTAAATCTCTCCTACCCGATGGTACTAAGCCCTATGTCGGCAGCTCCTTCCCCATTCCAGTGTCCTGCACTGCAGCCACTGTGAGTCTCATCTCTCATCCCTGTAGGTCGGCTCCCATCTTTCTAAACCCTAGCTCATCTCTAAGTGTTGGCTGCCCCCTTTATAAAAAATTGGCTAAGGGCTAGTAGTAGCTCTTAAGAGAGTGAAGGGAGACAGAGAAGAAACTGAGCTTTGTGCTTCTGTGAGCTTTGTGCGATCCCCATCCCTTCTGTGAGCTTTGTGCTCTCACCCTTTGTGCGATCTCTTCACCTCTGTGAGTGATTTAGGAGCAGATCAGTGGCGAGCTCTCCTTTGGTCCTTGGTGGTGCACACGAGAGAAGAACAGACTGGTTGCTCAGGCTTCTAAGCCAAACAGCGACGACGTCGATTCTCTACAAACTTCCTTCTCATAAAATTATTGTTGAACTCTCAGCTTGCCTTGTAAAATATCAAATTGCTTATTTTCCTCTTTATATACTATGTTTGCTTGCACAACATGGTCCCTTTATGAAGCAATTATACTTAACAAAGGTGATGACGTGTTAAACTTTTTTTTTTTGGTATTTTCGAATTACAAGCAAAACCTGAGCAAGCTATTGTTTATAAAAAAAATGTCTTAAATAACTTTGCACAAAATTTTCCCTTAGTTTTTGCATATATATATACCTCATGACAATCTGAAACTTACAATAGTGAATGGAAAATTTTTAATTTATAAAAGCACCTCGAATTTGAATTACAAGGCACACCTTACAAACTATCCCCAGAAAATTACAAATGATCTCTAAAAACTTTTAGGTTGTTTTTTGCAATTTTCAAATTATTTGGCTTGCTTTTGGAAATTTTAAGGATTTTTCATGGTGGCTTTCTCTAATTTTGAATTTTTATTGTTTTGTAGATTTTCTGGTGCCCCTTTCAAAAGTTTGAAATGTTCAAGGTAAGTTTTGTAATTTTGAATTTATTTGGGCATTTTTTGTAAATTTTGAATCTTATTAAGATTTGTTAATTTTTTATATTTTCAACGGGTTGTTTATAATTTTTAGGTAGTCTTTTGTAAAGTTTGAATTTTTTTTCATTTTGTAACTTACATAAAATGCATATTAATGAATATTAGAGAGACTGTGAGTAGAGGTGATTTACATATTAATTTTTTTTCATCCATGTAAAATACGAATGACCTTTCATCATTAAAATATATGTTATTCTTTAACATCTAAATCATTAAAGTGCAACACTTACGAAATTTTTATTTATATGATTGCGTTTATATTTGCAGACAATGATGGTATGCTCCAGGATTATTATTAAATAATAAAGCTTGGAGTTTTCTCTGCTAAATTACCACTTATTTAATCTATTGAATCTGTGGTAAGTTTATTTTCAAAGTTTATGTAAAATTATTTGTATGATTTACTCATTGATTATGTCGATTGCTTTATTTTTGCATGACATGTCTTGCATATATCTGCACAAGTTGTCAGTCCACTTATACTTTAAGAATTGAAATGTAGATGTGATTTATTTGTTTACTACAATTTAAATTAAAAAAGTAGAATTGTTATCCTTATTATATTAATTTTTAAACCATTGATGTGATTCTATTTTAATCAATAGAAAGTAGAAAATATTTAAATTTTATAATGATATTATTTTTCACAGAGTGTCATGAGAGGATAAAGGGAAAAAATGACGCTAAGTTATGAAGAATTACCTCGCATAAATATTAATATATTTTACCGATTTTCCCACAATATCTTCTGTTTTATGTATTATCTACTTCTTTAAACAATTTGTTATTAAGCTTGGAAATTTTAATATTTTAAAAGAAAATAATGTTGATGTATATGTTGGAGAGAATCAGATGGAGAGGATCTGATGTTCTTTTTCTTTCTTTTTTTCTTTTTTAAATAGAAATAAAAAACACAAGATTGTTAAAAAAAGCAGAGATAAAATTTAATAATTCCCAAGCTCACATATAGGATAGGTAGTTAGTTATATTTATTTAAGAACATAAGTTAATATTCTATAATCTAAAATGTGAAACAAGAATCTTAACTCGATTTGCGTTCACTAGTTTGCCTTTAGGTTTATTAAAATTTGGATTTCTCAATGCATTTTTTTGAGATTTGGAGAAAAATATTAATTAATTTTATTATGCTCTTTTTATTAGGATTTCAATGTTGGAGAAATAGGAATGTGTTTGTCTCAAAGTAGTGTTGATGTTTCAGTAGCAGAGCATTGATAGCTGATTTATAGTGCTAATGTTTCAGTACCAAGTAGTGCATTGAACCTGCCTTATTTGGCATGACTCTTTCCCACTTTGTATGCAGAGATGTCTAAATCAAATTTTTTGTTTGAGAAAATAGTTGTATTGTTGTTGTCTGTAGGCTTTTATATGGCAGCATTTTTTAAAGTAAGACATTGAGATTACATTTTGGTGAACAAATATTGGAACATAGTGACGTCCATAATTTTTTTTACTGATTTTAAAGTAAGACATTGATATTACATATTATCTTCATCCTTGTTTGGTTCAACAATAATGGGCTTTAGCTTGTTTGACTAAGTTCGTTGTCATCAAGACTTAAAAGTTATTGTTTGGTTTAAGAAAGTAGAATTTCGACATTCTGACAACCAGGTTCGCGATGTCTTCAAATCAGACGGAGTGAACAATCAATCAACCAAATTTTGGGATCCAAAGTATTCCGAAAATTCATCCCAGTCAACTGCGAACTTTTAAAAACTTTGGAGGGGGTTCTGTAGACTGTTTAAAAATCACAACAGATGGCTGATCTCTATCAAACTTCGATCAACATCTCGACAAAGAAAGTTACAATCCGACGTCTTTCACGTCAACAAATGAAAACCGCAATCAGAGGATTTTTCACGTAGATCGGGAAAATGTTACAATTCGATGGCCTCCACGATGACTGATGAGAACCCTGATTCAATAGTCTTCACAATCAACTGTGAGAGTTACAATTTGACGACTTTCACACCCCAAAACAGCCAAGGCGAAGATCACTCAACAATGGTCTTTATAATGCTCTATAGAAGAGGTTATAAGTCACTAGCCTCTTCTAAACGTGGAATTCACCTTTGCGTTTCAATTCTTGAAACGCAGGCGACCCCTGCATTTTCAACCCCCAACGAACAAAACGTGGGCGACCCCCATATTTTTCAACATCCAGCCGGTGCCCAAATCCGCGTCTCTAGTCTAAGACGTGGAGTTAGGGTCATGAACGTCAACTTGGGCATTTGACTCATTCAATCATGAGTCGAACAGTTTCAGAACCGTTTTCCCCACGATCCGAGGAAATCACGCCCACTTAGGACCGGATTAAGGGGTCAGTTACACCCCTTATTCTCCTATAAATCCCAACAAACTTAACAGAGTCGAGGTTAGATTTTTGGAGATTGGATCATCCACAAGATCATCTGAAGGGAGATTCTTGGCAACAAGAAGATCTTGAAACATCCTTCATCAGTAGCAAATTTTACTTGGCCTATTAACCGATTATTCGGTTCAAACAATTCTTTTCACAGAGTTTAACACTCACCATGAGTTATAAAACTCGATTAAGAGTTCTTAATCAAACTTGCCACGCAAGTTAGTTATTCCAGTGAATTGAGACGTGCGGATCGTCAACGGAGAGCAAATTCGACGCAAGTATTCGAAGGAGACATTCTATCGCTACCGTGAAGAACCCATAATTAAAAAAGAGGAAAATTCAGATCAATTTTTCTCTCTTTTATAATCGGAAATCCAAATTGTAATTGAGACTGAGATAATACAAATCAAATATTTTTTTTAATTTTTCTTTTTTACTACGAATTTTCCACCAAACAACTGTCATGGTCGACTGAACCAAAACCCGAGAGCAAAATCACCTACATGGTTAGCACGATCGATCACGGCGGTCGACCGCCTTTAGCTCCAAATTCTACTGCTCTCCTTTCCACGTTCGCGGTCGATCGCCGCTGACTTGCGGTCGATCGCCAGTCTGCATGGCTGTTCTTCTGAGCTTCTTTCGAGCTTCTTTCGTCATTTCTTCAATTTATATCATAGTTGTCTAAGCCATGTTTTCATGAGAAAAAAGTTATTTAAGAAATAATATCAATAAAGGCAATAATAATCATGCCAACCTGAGTCACTTCTTTAAGCGTATTTTGGACAAACACCCTTATAGATCTTCTATGTGGCTCCACTTATTTTGGTTACTCCACAACATGAACAACTTGTTCACCATGCAATAAGAAATAAGCATGCTATACGATCAGTAAGAATACACATGCTACATACTTGGTAAAATACCTAGCAGTGTCCATTAAAAATTTAAGCATACTATACTTGTGAAAATTTCCTAGAGTGATTGAAGAAAAGAAAATTGAAATTTAAAAGGAGATTGAAGGATGTGAACAAAGTAGGTGAAATTAAGGTTAATAAAACCTGATGAAATGGACCGAGATTTCTTCAAGAAGTTGAAGGGCTCGAATCCAGGATCTTCGACTTTTGAGATATCTCAAAATGCTAAAATGAGATGAAAAGGAAAAAATTAAAATACTTAACTTTTTTTAATTACAAGAACTAAAATTAACTCACCTAATTTAAAATTTTTGAATCTTAATCAATTATTCATCAACATCTTAGAACATATATACAAAACTAACCATTTTCTCTTGATGACTTGGGTTCATCTGCTCAATATTGCTGTAAGGAACAAAGAACAATAAATAGGGATTAGTTAGATGGTGAATAGTTTTTAACAAATAGTGAGATTGGATATAAATGGAGATCGAGATCCTCTTATTTCCGTGTGTTTTGTAACCGACTCGATCATGTTATGTGATTATTGTTCCCAAGCAACTGTGTAACTGAAAATTTATGAATTAAGATCAAATTTATGGTTTGGATCAATGAGTAATTAATGTTTAGTTATTGGCAAGTAGTTGGTGGGATGATGGAAATTGTATGGAAATTTAGAATAGATAATGAAGAGCTAATGTGCATTGATTAATTAGTGAGTAATAATAGGATTAATGGATTGACTGAATTGGAAATTCATAAGCATTTAATTGAGAGGTTATAAATACAGAGCTGTAATATTCTTTCTCATTCTTCGTTTCTGTTAATTTAACAGGCTAGCCAAGCTTACATGCCCATTAACATCCTTTCCTTTTCTTAATACTATATTAAAATTGTTATGTTATTAATGCTATAATTAATATATTATGCTATTCTAATTTTTGAAATTATATTTTGCTACTATGATATATTATAAAAAAGTAAGATAGTACAATATCACATAATTACTAATATTATAGTAAAATGGTGATAATAATTTCTCATGTCACCATAGTTGATACTGTAATTTTCTACCATAGATAAATCATAAATAATAAGATTATATTAGATTTATAGTGGTTTAGTAAGAAGATGAATGGTTGTAACGTTTTTTTAATTATGATAGTGATAATTAGTGAGAATTATAAGAGACTAATATGTTAATGTGAGGTTATAAAAATATAAACAACTTAGTCATGGAGAAATTATTTGGGGGTTATAATGAATAATAATGCATTTGAATTATTTGGTATTATAACAAATGTGGCCATTTAGAATGATAATTAAATTAGTTATTAATATTAGTATCCATACTACAAAGTACCACCAATTACCAGTATCAAAGATTATATGTTTTCTAGTGCATATAGTTGCATTAGTAGTAAATTATAGAACCTAAAAGACAGGACATTTATATCATTGTTGTCTAAGCCCTATTTTCACGGGGGAAAAAGTTATTTGAGAAATAATATTAAAAAAGGCAATAATAATCACACCAACCTGAGTCACTACTTTAAACGTATTTTGGACAAACACCCTTATAGATCTCCTATGTGGCTCCACTTATTTTGGTTACTCCACAACATGAACAACTTGTTCACCATGCAATAAGAAATAAGCATGCTATACGATCAGTAAGAATACACATGTTACATACTTGGTAAAGTACATAGCAGAGTCCATAGTTGTTACTGTAATTTTCTACTATAGATAAATCATAAATAATATGATTAGATTAGATTTATAGTGGTTTAGTAAGAAGATGAATGGTTGTAACGTTTTTTTTAAAAATTATGATAGTGATAGTTAGTGAGAATTATAAGAGACAAATTTATTAACGTGAGGTTATAAAAATATAAACAGCTTAGTCATGGAGAAATTATTTGGGGTTATAATGAATAATACTGCATTTGAATTATTTGGTATTTAAATGTTCTATGTCTACGAATTGTAGTTTAGGTACAAATGTTTTTACAAATTTATATTTGGAAAATAACGAATGTGACCATCTAGAATGATAATTAAATTAGCTATTAATATTAGTATCCATACTACAAAGCACCACTAATTATGACTTATGAGTATCAAAGGTTATATGTTTTCTAGTGCATATAGTTGCATTAGTAGTAAATTATAGAACCTAAAAGACAGGACATTTATATCATTATTGTCTAAGCCCTATTTTCAGGGGGGTGGGGGGTGGGGTTAAAGTTATTTAAGAAATAATATCAACAAATGCAATAATAATCACGCCAACATGAGTCACTGCTTTAAGTGTGTTTTGGACAAACACCCTTATAGATCTCCTATGTGGCTCCACTTATTTTGGTTACTCCACAACATGAACAACTTGTTCATCATGCAGCAAGGAATAAGCATGCTATACGATCAGTAAGAATACACATGCTACATATTTGGTAAAATACCTAGCAGAGTCCATTAAAAATTTAAGTATGCTATACTTGTGAAAATTTCCTACAGTGATTGAAGAAAAGAAAATTAAAATTTAAAAGGAGATTGAAGGATGTGAACAAAGTAAGTGAAATTAAGGAAAACAAAAAACCTGATGAAATGGACTGAGATTCCTTCGAGAAGTTGAAGGGCTCAAATCTAGGATCTTTGACTTTTGAGATATCTTAAAATGCTAAAATGAGATGAAAAGGAAAAAATTAAAATACTTAACTTTTTTTAATCACAAGAACTAAAATTGACTCCTCTAATTTAAAATTTTTGAACCTTAATCAATTATTCATCAACATCTTAGAACATATATATACAAAACTAACCCTTTTCTCTTGATGACTTGGGTTCATCTGCTCAATATTGCTGTAAGGAACAAAGAACAATAAATAGGGATTAGTTAGATGGTGAATAGTTTTTAGCAAATAGTGAGATTGGATATAAATAGAGATCGAGATCCTCTTATTTCCATGTGTTTTGTAACCGACTCGATCATGTTATGTAATTATTGTTCCCAAGCAACTCTGTAACTGAAAATTTATGAATTAAGAGCCAATTCATGGTTTGGATCAATGGGTAATTAATGTTCAGTTATGGGCAAAGAGTTAGTGGGATGATGGAAATTCTATGGAAAATTCAGAATAGATAATGAAGAGCTAATGTGCATTGATTAATTAGTGAGTAATAATAGGATTAATGGATTGGACTAAATTGAAAATTCATAATCATTTAATTGAGAGATTATAAATACAGATCTATAACATTCTTTCTTTTCTTCGTTTCTGTACAGGCTAGCCAAGCTTACATGCCCATTAACATCCTTTCATTTTCTTAATATTTTATTAAAATGTTATGTTATTAATACTATAATTAATATATTATGCTATTCTAAAATTTGAAATTATATTTTGCTACTATGATACATTATAAAAAAAATTAAGATAGTACAATATCACATAATTACTAATATCATAGTAAAATGGTTGTAACGTTTTTTTTAAAATTATGATAGTGATAACTAGTGAGAATTATAAGAGGCTAATATGTTAAATAGTTGATACTGTAATTTTTTACCATAGTTAAATCATAAATAATATGATTAGATTAGATTTATAGTGGTTTAGTAAGAAGATGAATGGTTGTTACGTTTTTTTTTAAAATTATGATAGTGATAATTAGTGAGAATTATAAGAGACTAATATATTAATGGTAGGTTATAAAAATATAAAAAACTTGGTCATGGAGAAATTATTTGGGGTTATAATGAATAATAATGCATTTAATTGAGGGTTATGTATGTATGATGTATGGTTTATGCATGGATTGTTTTCGTCAAAAGTTGTTTTCATCGTAGATTCCATTAATCTTCGGTCGATTACAGAAAATTACAATGAAAAATAAGCAAAATTACAACTCTTGAGAAAATAACACAGAATTCGTTTATCGAAAACTGCTTTCGTGGGACTTTACCTGTGCCGGGAACGCTTTGGTTCGTGGACCACCGAATCACAGATCGTGAAGAGGGGGCTTATGATTCTTTCTTCGTTTATCGAAGTGAGAATTTGAAATGATATCTTATCAGAGTAAGATAGTCGTTCTTCTTGAACTCAAGTCAAAGCTCGAATGTCAAGGAATCACACCAAGATCAAGTCTGCTCTCTCTCTGCTCTAGAATGCTCGAAAATGTGCCCTCCCCTCGTCAGAAGTGACCCTAGGGGGGTATTTATAGCCTCCAGGGTCTGTAACTGCAAAAACTCAACGTAACACAGAATTAGTACGGCGAGACAGTGTTTACTGTCTCGCTGGGCGAGACAGTGTTTGCTGTCTCGGCCCGCGAGATAGTAAATTTGCTGTCTCGCCCAGCGAGACAGTAAATACTGTCTCGGAAAACAACAGTTTCTCCCTGTAACTGCTTTCCCACGTTTCAAACTCCGTTATTTTGGCAGTTATTCACGTGATTTTCGCCCACGATGTTTTCCACATTCCTCGGCAGTTAATGGACACGTGTGGGGCAGTTATCGAGGTGGTTTTTGACCATTTCAACACTGTCTCGCTGGCGAGACAGTAAACACTGTCTCGCTGGCGAGACAGTAAAGTCTGTCTCGCTAGCGAGACAGCGAAAGACTGTCTCACCGCGAGACAGTAAACTCTGTCTCGCTGGCGAGACAGTGAACACCGTCTCGTTGGCGAGACAGTTCATGTCTATCAATTTTGAGGGATTTTCTCTATGTTTGGATATCTATTAGCATTTTTTGACGCCTATAGATACCCCCTCCAAAGTATTCCAGACGTATTCTTTTATAGAAGAGTCTGGGATACTTTGGATAAGATGGGTTTTATTTACGATCCCTTCAATGCTTGGTTGAGTAGATCGTGTAGCGGGACTTGTAAATGGCTTCAACCCTTGATCTCTTCTTCCTTTAGTCTATTCAGTTCTTTGTAGAATAGCTAATGTTCTCCCGGCGTCGCGTTTATCGCTTGACCGTTGTCGAGATCTTGAATCGAAGTTGGTATTTGCTCTTGTGGTTTCAGCTTTTGTCACTGGATTGATACATCCATTGAGAGCTCAACAGGTTATCCTTAAGAATATTCAGATTAATATTCTCCAGAAACTTCCTGTTGAGGGTTGGGGAAACAGTTTAGACTCGTGTACCCATTGGAGTATCCATGCGTACTGCATTTGCCTTCTGACCAAGATAAAGTCTGCTATCTCACACTGTAAGATAGTGTTTACTGTCTCGCTGTGGGAAACAGTGTTTGTGTTTGTTGGAAAATTTGCAGTAAAAAGACAATGAAAGAAAATTTGACTTGTATTCTATCAAAATCAATTACAATTTGGATTCCGGTTACAAAAGAGAGGAGAATGAACTTGACTCTCCCCTTTGTTTAATTCTGGGTTCTTCACGGTGGCGATGGAGTGCCTCCCTCGAATGCTTGCGTCGAGTTTGCTCTCCGTTGATGATCCGAACGTCTTGATTCACTGGAACGTGGTCTTCTCCTCACGATTTGACGCTGTGGAGAACTTGCGTGGCAAGTCTTAAAACTCTGACCGAGTTTAGAAGAACTTGCAGGGCAAGTTTGAAACTCTGACCGAGTTTAGAAGAACTTGCAAAGCAAGTTTTAAAACTCTGGACGAGTTGATAACTCAGATCGAGTTTGAAACTCTATGAAAGAGTTGATTTAAACCGAAAATTCGGTTAATAGCCAAGAATGAAGAAGCTCTGATTGTTGATTTCCAAAGCTCCAGTCGAAGAACGAATGCTCTTCTTTGCTGCCAATCCTCAGGTTCAAAGAGCCAGCCCCTTGACCGAATTTCCCTTTGATGATGAGCGAAAATTCGATCCGTTGATGAGATCCCAATCTCCTCCTTAACTCAATTGAGTTTCTGATATTTATAGGGGGGTTACGGGTGGTAACCACCCCCTTAATCCGCTCCTAAGTGGGGCGGAAATCCCTCAGATCGTGGGGGAAAATAGTTCCTAGAACTGTTCAGTTCATGCTTTGAACGAGTCAAACGCTGAGAAATAGCGTTCAGGGTCCGAACTCTGCGTTTTAGGCTGAAAACGCAGAGTTAAGCCTATTTTGGTGGTCGAACGCACGGGCCGCGCAGCGTGATGAACTCTGAGACGCAGAGTTGGTGACTGAATGCACAGATGAACTCTGAGACGCAGAGTTGGTGGCTGAACGCACAGATGAACTCTGAGACGCAGAGTTGGTGGCTGAACGCACAGATGAACTCTGAGACGCAGAGTTATTGGTTGAACGCACAGATGAACTCTGAGACGCAGAGTTATCGGCTGAACACGCACAGTTGAGCCTGTAAACGCACAGTTGGCCGTTTTAAAGATTAACTCTGCGTTTTGATGTTGAAAACGCAGAGTTGGGCCGTAGCTCTGTGCGTTTTGATTCTGTAATGCAGAGGCGAACCTTAGGTGGGCTTGGCGAGCTTCAGGCTAAGTCCAATGTTCTGACGAAGTCCGATCTTGTAGACGGACTTCAGAACATGACTTGCTACGAAGAACAGGTCATAACTTTCAAACCGTAGGTCGGAATTGGACGAATTATATATGAAAATCGGCTATCTCGACGAGACGGAGCCGACCAAACCAACCCCAGGGGGTTTGGTTTGCGTTCTCAGTTTCGCCAAATTCCTTACGGTTTGAGAGATATCTGCATTTTTAGTTTGAAGAAACCGTTGATTTGTAGTCTCTTTTGTTAGGGCGCCGCAAAGATCGTCATCTTGTAACCTTCATCTTGGCTCCTTGAAAATATGAGAGTCGTCAGATTGTAACTCCCGATGTTGATTATGAAGGCTGTTGAATTAGAGCTTTCATCAGTTGTTGCGAAGGTCGTCAGATTGTAACCTTCTACGTGAAAGTCTTCAAATTGTAGTCTTCTGGAAGTCGTCAGATTGTAACTTCCATCATCGGTGTTTGATGGGGGATAAGCTATCTATTGTGATTTTTAGACAGCCTACAGTTTGCTATCTCGTGGTACGAGACAGTGATTACTGTCTCGCGTCGCGAGACAGTATTTGCTGTCTCGCGCGGCGAGACAGTATTTTCTATCTCGCTCTGCGAGACAGCGAGTATAAAATCACGAACTTAGGGTTTTTAGGGCTTTTTTCACGTCGATTTTTTGGCGATTTCCAGCGGTTTTCTTGGGCGATTTTCGACCAGTTTCCTTCTATTTCTTCTCCTCTTTATTCCTGATTCGTGTGGCATTTCGTTTGGGGGAGATTTCACTCGGATCTCACAAGTTCGTTTCCCCTCTTTCTTCAAAATCTTGATTTTCTTCAACAGCGGCTTTGCATGCACTGTTTCGGCTATATTTCATGACGTTTTGTTCAATTTCACGTTCAATATTGTAACTTTCTTGTTGGATTTTATTGTAGCTTGTGTATCCATCATGTCGCCTCGTAGATCTCGCGCTCCTCGAGGCCGTTCGACTGTCCAGTCCCCCGAGGGGGCTGCTCCTGTTGTCGCTTCGCATGGGGGTACATTTCTTTCACCCTTTTACGAATTTAAATGTTGTATTCCATCAATTTCATATATATGTACATGTATTTGTATGCAGATCCTCGTTTGTATCCTTTGAGATACCCTTGAGAAGTGCCGGTATCCTCCTTTGAGGGGATCGACGCTTAAAAGTGTTTGTTTTGCTTGGACAAAACACACTTTAGAACATGCAGGGGCGATTTCATATCATCCCACATGTGTTGAAAGGTTTTGGTATGCCGTTATAATGCCCGTGCATAGTAACGCATATCTCCTTTATACATGTGTTAGATGAAAAATCGTCACACCTGTTATGAAATAGCGACTATATCTTATAGAATAAGGTATATCGCTTCCACTATAATTTTAGGACTATTCTTACACAATTTATGTGTATGTTTTCTTTATCAGTCCAATTTCCTTCCACTGCCTTTCCTGCTGATGCGGTTACAGGTCAGAGTAACATTACCCATTCTTATTATGAGGGGCTCCCGTTAATTGAATCCTCTCCCCAGTTCAAATCTGACTATAGTGAAGAGGCTAGAGAGTTGATCCGGCGGGGTAGTTGTCGTGTTCTACGACGGTTAATCACGGATGCAACCCTGATTTCAGAACAAGACTCAAATCAATGTATAAGGAAGCTGGATTTCTTGTTTGGTGATTCGGTAAAAGATCCAGAGATTGCTTTCTGCAAGCCTGCGCAATGGTTGCATCAAAGCGGGCCATCATTCTTATATTTGCCCTGGATTCCTCGGGAATATTCGCTGTTAAAGTTCAGGAATTTATCCATCAACCGTGAAATGTTCTGGAGATTAACTGAAAATCACGAGCGCATTCACTGTGGTTTCATTGGGAAAGAGGCTACTCCAGGTTCCAGTGAAAGAGCTTCTATACGAGGGCTTCATCCAGGTGTCTTAGGTCAAGACAATATACCTCAGAATGAAACGACAGCGCAGGCCAACACCGTGAAGAACCGGTTAGCGGCAGCGGGAAAAATGTTACCCAGAGAGAATTTCAGATGTTATGGATGGGTCCATTATTTTGGAGACAAGTGGTGGTGGACCAGAATGACTCGTTATGTGTTGAACCGTTGGGGGCGAGAGTTAGCAGAACTAGGGTTGGCGGTCCCGATCCGTACTACTATGAATGGTCTGCAGATTAGTGTAGGCCATTTCCTTTGTCTGTTCAAGATCTACAACCCGGACACTAATACATTCTTTACCAAGAATGGGGAGCTCGGACTACTACTGCATGAAATGATGAAGGTGTTTGGTTTGCCGATGAGCGATGTTCCATATCAAGAGTTCTTCCCAACTACCAATCAGCTGAACAAGATGAAGGATCGGTCAGCTGTGACTCATGACACTTTATGGGAATTGACATGCCACTATCACATAGCCATGGCCGAGATGGAGCCTAAAGCAAGGAAGAAGTCTCCCCAAATCAATTTAAAACAATTCGCCGATTATCTGTTCAAGAATCTGGAAGACCGTTCGGGAGATGTATGCGGATTGTCTCCTATGAGCCCGAGTGAAATCAATCGACTGTTAGAGAAAACAAACGCCCAGACTTACACCTCTCATTCAGAAGATGGATTTCCGCATGGGACCAAATTCCGTTCTTATCTGTGGCAAGCCGGTGTTCCGATTAGCCCTACTGCTCTGCTGGCTGGTTTCCTGGTTATATGGCTAAAGAGGTGTGTAGTTCCCCACCAGTCCTCTGATGCGATGCCAATGGAGGTATTGTATCCAGACGTTCAGCTAGCCACAGGTCGCAAATTATCCTTGCTTCCCGCTATGGTGGCTGCTATTCACAGTGGATTACGGCAATTAATCTCTGTGTTTACCCAGGAGAAAAAGAAACCCTCCGCCAGCCTATCAGTTCCAAAGCTGGAGCTGCCCTATACTTATCTAATGACCTGGTTAGTACTTCACCGGCCAGATTTGATGGAAGCTCCTGAGACGGTAGATCCCAGCCTTCCTTTGTTGCAGAATCTTGAGGCTTGCAAATGGATCAAACATCGATGGCCGGACATAACAAGGCAGTTCAAAATCCACAAGTGTTGGGAATTCTTCCCCTGCTTCCCTCGGTTCTTCGGTACCTATAACACCACTTTACTGGATGCTGAAGACCCAAGGCAGAATCGCACCATCTTGGATGTCGGGTGCTTCAGATGGTTGATGAACATTCGACCTGGTTATTTATTATTTCGGGTAAAAAACGTTTGTCATATTGAACCCTATCTTCCATGTCGATTTGCTCGTCAATTCGGCTATGACCAAATATACGTCGGCAACCCGAATCGTCACCTTAGCTTCCGAGGAGGACTTATTGACGGCGCGAGAGCCTGGTTTTGGAGCATTGCCGGCTGCACGAGTGCTGAGTTCGATCTCCCCTTAGAAGCGCCGCCTCTACGGATGACCTTTTTATTTTGCAAGTGGTTGCTTGCTGCCAACATCGTCACCCGGTACAGGAGAAGGTCGGAATCAGAAGAAGAGACAGCCCTGCGGCGTTCAAGTAGAGCGACACGTGAAGTTATGACTTCACCTCAAAAGAAAGAGGCTGCCGAATCATCGAGGAAAGGAAAAGAACCGGCTCGCTCAGCTGGTAGTGAAGAAGAATTTGACTCTGAGGAGACGGAGACTTCTGAGGAGGCGGGTGAGACTGGCTCGAGTTCTGATGAAGTAGCTGGTCTCCCTGATTCTTTCTTCGAGAGGGGACTTGTGCGCCCGTCTGCTGCGCCTACTCAACCACCGGATGCCCCAAAAAGAAAGAGAGAGAGAGACTCGTTATGGCTTATCCGAACCGGATGACGGTGGAAGTCCTCAGTGGAGATGAAGAGGATGAGGAAGATACAGTGCCTCTTGCTCTTCGGCAAAGATCTCGACCCTCCGCTCCAACTCAAACTCAGATCCCTCCCATAACTGAACTACGCACTAAGCATCGTCATGAGGGGTCTAGAGTTGGGAATGAAGCGCGTCCATTGAAAAGACAGAAGAAATCCGCCTCCAAGCCGCGTGTTCGTCTTCCCACTTTAGAGGAAACGTCTGCTCGTAGCACTTCTTCAGAAAAACAAGGTAACAATTCGTTTTTTTATTGTTCTCATACTTCTTGACGTTCGAATTTATTCCATACTCAACTTTTGTAGGGAGTCAAGAAGAAAGAGAATTGCCAGCTGATGTTGTTTCTCCAGGAGGTATGGAGACTGAGGAGACCAGCTTTGTTTAACAAATGCAGGACGCTCTGAAAGAAGGACCAGCTGGTATTCCACCAACTCCTGACATTGATCCATCAGCTACGGACACAGGTACTGATCTTTCTCCTCTCGGAAGAGAAATCCGAGAAATGAATGAGTCGGACCGTGTGCCTCCTCTAATGACTTGTGCGCTTTTTATTCTTTTAGTTAAACTAAAAGAAGTTGGCGCAAGTAGCGAGGCTCCTGAACTCGTCCCGACGAACAAAGGTAAAATTAATCTTCGTCTTGAGCAAGTTCATCTAAATTCACATGTTATTTATGACTCAACGCTTCCTGTAGATGTCATAATGAGCGAACCAACAGAAGGAGAAATCGCCCATACCCCTAAAGTCGACGACTTCACTGATTTCGACTATAATATTGATATTTCAGAGGGCGATCATCAGGAAATATCCGATTTGTTGTCGGGAAAAATTACTGGTGCAGCCATAGAACTCGCTGTTGGAGTTGGTTCACAAGAAGCAGGTCCTTCTGAGAGTAAGGCTTCTGTTCTGCAAACTCCTCATCATATATTTTCTTACTTAATTAATCGTGTAAATGTTCGAATTATAGGACCAGTCGCCGGAACTGATACAGCTATAATCGCTAGAGCTTACGATCAACCTGGGAGTTGTGATCTCTCATCATGGGCAGGAATCGAAGTTGGTTTTCAATCATATATCCCTGAATCTCAACCTAACACTCCTGCAGATCCCATGATGATAGAGGTCACCGTCACCCCCCAGATCAGTCCAGTTGCCACAAAAGCGAGACCAACTGAAGAAGTTGGTACATCGGCTGATGTTATACCTGGAATTGGTGAGTTTTACCCCTCATTCGCTTCAAGTTTCTGATCGATATTCCATTACATTTATTGTGATTCTTTTTGTCCGTAGAACCTTCTCCTGAGAAGTCTCTCGACTTAGACCCAAAGTCTTCTGAGGTTGAAATTAAAGAATCTTCTGACATAGCTGGTGCATCAAAAGTTACCATTCCTGAGCCAGCTTTGACTGTTCAGGAGACCAAACTACCCCCATTGGACAAACCGGGTCCCGCTACAGGTTCTTCTATTAAATTTAGTATGCTTCAGATTGCTGTTATGTATGCACACATATATCTTGTACTGACTTATTCTTCCTTATCGCAGCTTCTTCTACCTCACTATCAGTCCGCATTCAAGAGTTATTGTCTGACGAGGATCCGGAAAAATCCGTCATTTGCTCTGATCTCCAAGGCTTTGTCTCCTTTCTAAGTACCATGGTCGATCGCATTCTCTTTAAAGGATCACCTTTTGAGAATTTTAAGAGGCCTCTTGATCGCTACATATCGGAAATCAAAGAGGAAGGATATGGTGAGCTAGCTGATTCGATCAACGCTTATTCGATCGACTTGAAACAACATATTGAGCTTCTGAAGGATCTCCGCACCAAAGGTGTATCCTCCTATATCGCCTCTCACATAGATTCCAGGTTGCAATCGTGGCGCGACTCCTAAAAATCTGCTAACTCCGAGCTCCAAAAGCTAAAAGCCCACAGTCATCGGCTTAGGGTGCATGTCGCCAAGAGAATACAGGCTAAGGTCGATCTACAACAAGATTTAGAGTCGACCCAAGCTGAGATAGACCGCCTAGAAGAACAACTTGCAAAAGCCAAGGAGACTCGTGAAATTTTGGAGTCTGAGTTGACGAAGACAACTCAAATTGAAGAAAACATGTACCAACAATTGGATATTCAGGATAAGAGGCTTGCTGAGAAAGAACAAGAGATCGCCGAACTTCAAGGTGTTGATGAAGAAGCCTTCAAAGTTAAACTGACCGCTGAGCTTGAACAGGCTTATGCAACAGAGCTTTCAAAACTAGAAGATCAGATTCGTCAATATAAACTTTTGTAATTGGAGAACATGAATTTTTTTCTTTTTAACATTTTCAGTCAATATAATGAACTCTTTTGCTCATTGAGATTTTATTATGATTACTCATTCTTGTTTAGAATAAATAACCATAATACTTATAGGATTTTTGGCAAATCCTCAGCCATCAACGGATTTGATATGCCTTTACCGACTACCGTTTGAATCGGGCTAGTATATGAATTATCTGAGTCCGTTTCACATATAACGTTGGGCTAAAAGAGTTAAATTCTTTTAGACTTTAAACTACAATATTGAATATGTAGGCTACATGTGTTAGATGTAGACTTATCTCTAATAAGGGATAGAGATAACATCCCCCATGTGTGAATGACATGGATCTTAAAGTGTAGATAGGTCACGTTCTCTATGTATGAAAACGAACCTAAGTTTATGAAGAAAGAACTTGGATATTCCAGTTCAGAGCCTCTTGTTTGTTGGTAGAGAAAAACCCAGAATTAGAGAGGAATAATTTCATATTCCGACTCCTGGTCTCTTGTTTGTTGGTAGAGATAAACCCAGAATTGGAGAGGAATAATTTCATATTCCGACTCCTGGTCTCTTGTTTGTTGGTAGAGATAAACCCAGAATTGGAGAGGAATAATTTCATATTCTGACTCCTGGTCTCTTGTTTGTTGGTAGAGATAAACCCAGAATTGGAGGGGAATAATTTCATATTCCGACTCCTGATGCAAAGGAAACTCAAAGTGGGATCTCCACTTAGGGAATCCGGATTGGTTTGAATAATCCTAACTGTCATAAGGTTTGATTATTCAGTTTGTGGACCTCTCGTTCATTGAACGAATCGAGAGGGGATTTTGGTTGTGGTCCTAACTGTAGGAAGGTTTGACCAAGTGGGGGTTTTGAGATGATCCTAACTATTTAAAGATTTGATCACTCAATTTGTGGACCTCTCGTTCATGGAACGAATCGAGAGGGGATTTTGGCTTTGGTCCTAACTGTAGTAAGGTTTGACCAAAAGAGGAATAGGAATAGGGTACACATAACAATGAGTTTGTTGATTTGCACGAACTACTCGGTGGCAAATTTTGGTTTCAAACATAAGAATTTGACATGAAATAACTTGTCGACTGGTATAGACCGATGACCAATGGTTGATCTGATCGGTGGGGGTTTCATGGTGCGGGGTTACGAATCCTCGAGTTTTCCCCTTTCCATGATCGCATTATAGGGTTTTGTGAGGAAAGATTAATTGCTATTAAATCTCATCTCAACAAGGGTAGTAATTAGATCTTAATCAATTTTATAACCATTAAGAACAGATTATTCATATGATTGGTCTCCATTCATGATAATCAACTGATAACGGGTTATCCTGAAATATCCTGTACAAGATTTTCTAGGAACTTCCCGTTTTACATAGGTTATCCTGAACGTATTACGGGTAATACTTTTTCAGGAACTTCTCATTTATTGGCATCATTAATTTGTTACCATCCTGGGTAACCAGGCGATATGCACCGTTCGAATAGACTGTTTCTATTACGAACGGCCCTTCCCATTTAGGTTCAAACTTTCCTTTCTTCTTAGAAGTAAGAATCATAGGTCTTCGGACGGCAAGAACTAGATCTCCTTCTTTAAAACTTCGTCATCGGACCCTTTTATCAAAAGTCCGAGAAATTCTAGCTTGATAAAACTCAACTTGTTGCTGAGCTTCCAAGCGCTTCTCATCTAACATCTCTAACTCCTCGAGACGTTTCTGATGATGTTCTTCCGTCGTCATTCCCATTGTGAGAGCGATACAGAGGGAAGGAATCTGTATTTCCAATGGGAGAACAGCTTCACATCTATATGTTAAGGCATATGGGGTTGTTCCGGTTGGCGTGCGGACAGTTGTGCGATAAGCCCATAGGGCTTCGTCGAGTTTATCGTCCCAATCTCGTTTGTTGGTTTTCACCAATTTTGCCAGAATTTTGATTCTGGTCTTGTTAAAAGCTTCAGCCAATCCGTTAGCTGTGGGATTATAAGCTATCGATGAAACGTCCTTAATCCCGAATTTACTGCAAAATTTGATGAATGCGTTACTGACGAATTGAGGACCATTATCGTGTACTATTCGCCTTGGAACACCATACCGATATATGATATGATGTTTGATAAACTTGATAACATCACTCGTCTTTACTTCTCTAAGTGGAACTGCTTCTGCCCATTTTGAGAAGTAATCGGTGATTGCCAGAATGAAACGGTCCCCTTTAACCGAAGGCGGAAAAATAGGACCTACTATATTCATTCCCCAAGTTTCGAATGGCCACGATGTCGCCGACGGGTGTAAATATTCAGGCGGCTGGTGCATATAATTTGCATGTAACTGGCACACTTCACATCGCCGTGCGTAGTCAACTGCGTCTTTTACCATAGTTGGCCAATAATACTCGATTCTCCTAAGTCAGTCACAGAGTTTAGGACCGGGCTGATGCGCACCACATATTCCATCATGCGCCTCTTTAAGTGCTTGTTCCGCTTCTTTGCCAGATAAGCAGCGGAGTAGAAGACCATCGTACGATCGTCGATACAACATTTGTGCCGTGGCGTTATAATAAAATCTCGGTGCTCTTCGCCGAATCGATTCCCTTTCTCTTACATCTTCAGGCAATATACCATGTAGGACGTAGTCGATAATGGGAAAACGCCAATCTCGAACTTCGGGTTCAACTGCTGTTGAGTATGCTTCCTTAACATCCGAGTCGTAGATTGGAACGATAAGCTGGTGGGTCCTCACTGTAATCAATTGCTCTGTTTCGGGAGGTTGAGCCAAGGATACCAATAATGCCGCCAATGCGTCTGCGTACGCATTTTGGAGACGTGGAACGTACTCGATGAAAAATCCTTCAAACGAGTTTGCCATCTCGATGGCCACCTGGTGGTATGGAATCAGGTCTCGACTTCTGACTTCATACTCTCCTTGTATTTGATTAACTACCAATTGAGAATCCCCAAAAGCTTCAAGGTATTCGACCCCCAGCTCTTTGGCAAAATTGAGTCCGATTATCAATGCATTGTACTCGGCCATATTATTAGAACATGGTCCGGTCAACGAGTATGCTCTAGGCAAGACATGTATTTTCGGGGAAACTAAAACGACCCCCACTCCTGAGAAGATTTTAGAACATCCGGGTGCGCTTGCCACATTGGTTGCACGAGAAGCTCCATCGAAGTATAACTGCCACACTTGTTGATGTGAAGTGGCATTAACTTCATGGGTTTCATCTGGCAGATCGTCGTATAATTCGACTACATCCTTCGTAGGGTTTTTCGCCAGAAGATCGCAAATAGCTCGTCCTTTAACTGATTTTTGTTGCTTGAAGTATAAGTCGTATTGCGATAAGAGTAAAGCCCATCTGGCTAAACGCCAATTCATGGAGGCCGGCTGGGTCATGAATACGCGGATTGGGTTTATGTTGGAAATGACATAAATTGTCTGTCCAACTAAATAATGTCGCATTTTCTGAATTGCGAATACCAATGCAAGGCATTCTTTCTCGATCATCGGATAACGAGATTCAGCTCCTACCAATGTGCGACTCAGGTAATATACTGCTTGTTCGTGACCGTTATCGTCGTCTTGTGCAAGTAATGCACTTAACGAATGGCTCGTCGCTTTGACATAAATCAAAAACGGTCTGCCCGATTTCGGTGCAACGAGAATAGGCGGGTTCGCCAGATATGTTTTAATATCTTCGAATGCCTTTTGGCACGCTTCATCCTAAATGAACGACACGCCTTTCTTTGTGAGTTTGGAGAATGGTTGACATTTTCCGGACAAGTTTGAGATAAACCGACGGATATATGCCAATCGACCTTGCAATCCTCTGAGTTCTTTAAGATTTCTCAGAGGTTGTAGCTCATGTATTGCCTTCACTTTGTCAGGGTCGATATGAATACCTTTCGTAGTGACGACAAATCCCAGAAATTTACCACTCGACATTCCAAGAAAGGATATAGTCGGGTTCATTTTTAATTAATGACTCCTCATAAGATCGAACATCGTCTTCAAATCCTTAATGTGGTCGTTCTTATCACGGCTCTTAATGACCAGGTCATCAACGTAGCATTCGACAGTCTTCCGAAGGTGCTCTTGAAAGATCTTCGTCATGGCTCGTTGATACGTAGCACCAGCGTTCTTCAGCCCGAACGGCATAACAGTATAACAAAAGACACCGAGAGGTGTTCTGAAAGCTGTATGCTTCTCATCGTTCGGATGCATCTTGATCTGATTATACCTCAAAAATCCATCCATAAACGTCATTCTCTTAAATCCACACGTATTGTCAATAATGACGTCTGTAATGGGTAAGGAAAAGTCGTCTTTAGGACAGGCGGTATTTAGATCTCTGAAGTCAATACAAATTCTGATTTTTCCATTCTTTTTAAAAACTGGCACGATGTTGGCTAGCCAATCAGGGTGTTGTTCTTCTCTGACAAAACCTGAATCGATTAATTTCTTAACTTCAGCTTCTATCGCCTCCATAATTTGAGGACGAAATCGTCTTTGTTGTTGCTTGACAGGTTTAGCATCCGATTTTATGTTGAGGGTGTGCATTGCTACGTTTGGGTCGAGTCCCGGCATATCTTTGTAATTCCAAGCAAAAACGTCGATATACTCTCTAATGAGGGTGATTAGTTCTTCTTTTTCATCCGGTGGAAGATCACCGCTTATAAATATAGGTTTCGGATTGGTTTCGTCACCCATATTAACTTGTACCACTTTATCCTTAGTCGGAGGTTCTCTTTGTTTGAATCGATCGCCATATTGGATGTTCATGTAATGCATCCATGGGTCTTCCCAAATAGGCAACTGATCGTCCTCTTCAGTTGTGGAAGGATCAACTGTCGTCATGTTCGACATTAAGGCTTTGAATCTCTCTCCAATGCTCGTGTCAGAATCCCACATTGAAGTATCAGATGAATGCCCGCTTTCATTTATCAGTTGGTTAATGATCTGCTGGCAATATTCGTCATCAGATGACGAAGCATAACCTAGACCTCTATTATGACTATAATAATTATCCGGTTTTCCTTTTGGTACATAGGTAGAACAAGGTGGAACCCTGACTCCTTGACCAAAATAAAGACCTTCACCGAGCGAGAGGTCATAGCCTTACCTCTCCATGTAATCATTTGCTTGTGAACTATACCGAGAGAAATGTCGCCCCGGCTTTTCCTTATCTGAGTTGCTGTCCAAGAAAAGATCAGGAGTTAGGGATGGATCCCATTTTCCAAAGATTATTTCTTTCTCACCCCCTATCTTTGCAGGTAGGATTACCGTTGTTCCAATTGGATTTGGAAAATATTTTGTCGCCGTGCAAGACGAGCGAAGTGGCATGTGCAGACTGGGATCATCATACAATTCCTGTATTACATTATCAAGACAAGGCGAATACTCTAAATCATTCTTTATTATTTCATCGGCAAGTTGCCAGTTACAACTTTCGTCCGACGATTCATCACCGTCAAGATCGATTACAAGAGGTTCAATGTCATTTAGTACAAAACCTTCACTATAATCGAGCCCGGCTTTGGTATCAGCTTCTTCTCCGCTGTCCGTGCCATGGGCCGATGGTTCAATATCGGACTCAGCACCATACAAAAGGGAGTCAGTAAAATAATTTTCTAACCCCTTGAATGGTTGCTTATCCGCGACCACCGTCTTGACCTCTTCATTAGTGTCGACATACTTCAAACACTGATGGAGGGTGGAGGGAACTATAAGATTACCGTGGATCCATGGACGACCCAACAGTAAGTTATAGGAAGTCTCCGCATCGATCACATAGCAGGTGACTTCAGATTTCAAATCTCCGAGTTGACACTTCACCCGGATTTTTCCCAACGGTCTTGATCCACTAGTATTGAACCCGTAGATGACCGTTCCTGTGGAGGCTAACTTGCTGGCGGGAATTCCGAGATGGTACATCAACCGAAGTGGCATGATGCTAACAGCGGAACCCGGATCGACTTGAATCCGGTTGACAACGCTCGAACCGATATATCCAGTGAAATATAACGGTCTGTCATGCTTCGAATTCCTGACTTGCATATCTTCTTTTGTGAAAGCTATGCAAGGAAATTTGGTGGCTGCTAGATTGCAGTGCTGCACTGATGACTTTGGTTCTTCAGGAGTTGGCTTGATCTGAGTGAGGAATACTTCAGAATCAGCCAAAGCTTCTTGTAAAGCTTCCCTAGTTTCTTTCGAGAGGCGCAACAATTCGTATAGCGTGATCTTTGCTGGGATATTTACCAATTGAGTCATGACGTCGAAGCGGTATGGAGTGTTTGAGCTTTCCGGTTTGTCTCGTCCAATCGGTCGATTGAAACGAGGCTGCTTCGGAAGTTGAACTTCTTTAGGTTGAGGTTCCTTCTCTTTTTGCTTAACAACTTTCTGTGGCTTCTCAGTTGTTATGGGTGGGGTCGCAACCACCCCCAGTTCTGAAAGAGTTTTAGCATTTGGATTAGAAGTTTCCGGATACTGGTAATGGTATTCGTTTCCACCCCTTATAGCGAAAACTTCATGTTCTTCATCAGAAAGTGGCAGAGCTGCTATCTCCTCCTCGTCTTTCTCCGGAATCGCCGAGGCTCCATAACAGGATTTCTCCTTTCCCTTGCCTTTTGATTTCTTCTTTGACGTGGATGTCGTCCACTGTTCATCTTCAAGCAAATCTGGATGAACCCAAAGGATTTCGCCGTTAGGGGTCGTGTGTGACACTAGCCCTTTTTGGCGCTGTCCATGAGGGTCATCGTTGGTGGTTTGCATCTTTACTTCTGATACTGACTCGGCTTGAAACCAAGACAGAGGAACTGATCCGAAGCTAATGGAGACCGCGTTTGCACCCACCTTCTTCTCCTTTGGCTTCGGGGTCACAATACCAACATCAATTAAGGTTTGTATTTTGTCTTTTAAGACATAACAAGCCTTAGTAGGATGGTGGACCCTCCTGTGATACGCACAGTATTTTGGGTCATTGGTCTTCTTTGCTTCTTCTTGGTTTGTGACCGGTGGAAGCTTGATCTTATTATTATCCAGTAGGTATTTGAAGATGACCGGCACTTCATCATCTTTGAATAAATACTCCTTTAGGAATCTGGGCTCAGAGGGCTTAAACTGCTTCTGAGGCTGTTGATTCTGATTCGGCGCCAACTGGAATGACGACTGCTGCGGTTGTTGTTGCGATGGCTGTTGTGACATTTGATGCGTGTCGACAGCGGCTCCCGACCCTCTTTCTCTACCTCGAGGATTGAAGTTCTGTTTTTGATTTTGATTGTTAGCTGGTGGCTGACCCCTCTCTAAGTTCCTTCTCTTGAGAAATCGTTCAGCTTGCTCACCTCTAACTTTCAATTCTTTCCAGGTTTTAGAGGGTACAACTCCCATAACCTCTAATACATCCAAAGACAGGTTATTATGACATGTCTGTAGGATGAATTCTTCTGTGAGTGGATCTCTGTAGTTCACTGCCTTGTTCCGGAATCGTTTAACAAACACGTCAATCGACTCCCCATTCTTCTGCTTCTCGTCCAACAACGTGCCAATAGAGACCTCCGTGTCGTCGTCGAAGAAATTGGTGAGAAACAGTTCTTCCATATCTCCCCAGCTAGTGATGCTTCCGGGTTTCAGGCGTCGGTACCAATCGAAGGCAGGCCCACGGAGGGTTCCTACGAATGACCGAACCATCAGGGCTTCATTTCCTGATATCGTGCTGAAATGTGACTTGAAATAAATCAAGTGCTGAGTTGGTGAACCCCTGCCATCAAAAGGAGTAAAGTTAATCAAATTA
The DNA here is from genome assembly GCA_022839385.1 of Asparagus kiusianus. Lineage (NCBI taxonomy): Eukaryota > Viridiplantae > Streptophyta > Magnoliopsida > Asparagales > Asparagaceae > Asparagus > Asparagus kiusianus. The sequence goes on from BQKN01066250.1 coordinate 228,946, forward strand.
AATTTTGGGGGATAAGGAATGAGATCCCACTCCCTCGGGTACGGGTATGGAATGCCCGTTTTCTTCACTTCTTGAGCTGTCATCAGAGCATTGACTTTGCTCTCAAGATCCTGCATTTTCTTGTCTTCTTCCTCAGCCTTCTTCAGATAATCTTAAGGAGGTTGGGTAGTTGATTTGACCGGACCGCTTCCAGAATTGTCTTTATCAGGAGGAGGATCAGCGAAGATATTCTCGTCTTCTTTGTCATCGTCCTTAGTTGTATGTACAGGTCTGGCATTGCGTTTGCTGGATTCTGCCTTTTGGCTCGATTCCGGTTGACTTTGTTGAGCTTGCAAATCTCGTACCTGCTGCATTGTCAACTCCATCTCCGTTTTGATTTCAGCTCTGATCTCCTCGCGTTGTTTGGCCAACGCTTCTTGCAGTATCTGAGCTAACTGGTCTGACGTGATGGCGAATGATTCTCTCGCTCGCCCCACACTGGACGCGGTATCGTATGAAGCGATAGCGGAACAAGTATCTGACAGCTCGTCTTCCGATGATAAACCTTCGTGCATCCTTTTGTAGTCTCGGCGTCGGTTGGCCCTCCGTTGTAACCGCGCCATTCTTTGAGAAAGACCCCGCTCAACTCTCCCTTCTGAAGAGAAATCAGGGTCAGGGTTGACTAGATGCTGTTTTCCTCTGCCGGTCATATTAATGGTGACCTCAGGGAATTCATCTTGCCGCCTTGCAGGTTTCCTCTGGTTGAAACGTCTCACTTTAGATTTTGACGCTTCAGTCGAAAGTCTTTGAAATACGGAAACTCGTTTTGCGTTAGTTTGTGAGCAACCGCATTCCGTCAACACTGCCTTGATGAGTCTTTCGCATGCGCAATGCGATTCATCCTCTCGGACAATCCTTTTTCTCGAGTTATTGTTTTGATAGTACAGCTCTTCACTATCGTGATTTGAGCAACCTATCTTGGGTTTATGAACCTTGTTAACATGCACAGGACGACTAGTCATCGCTTCTGGGCGATCCAAGGCTAAATTTTTAAACACACCCCCTTGCGGGTGTGGAGTCTTCATGGGTCCTAAACGATCATGAACTGATATTCTCTCGTTTTGGACCGGATTGAATCTGACAGGAGGGTGTTTACGACCCCCTGTATAAGAGACTACTAATGGTTTATTTACCGGACTTGGATTTTCTTTGACCGGTTTTTTTCCTCGATCATCAACCGAGGGGCCAAGGCGATCCGCCATGGTGATCTTGAACTTAGATAAATCTGGGCTAACCCAGGGCTTCACTGGTGATGTAGTAGACGGGCCCGGAACAGATGCTTGCGGCTCCTTCGGTATCCAAACCTTACGGTTCTTTGGTGGCTTTTCAGACACCAACTCTTTTTTGATTGCTTGTTTTTGTTGACGAAGAGCGCGGGCACGAGCGGCCTTCACCTTTCGTCTCTGTATCCGTTCCTTCAGGGTTGAACGGGTCCTTTTGACGAGGGTCCATTCCTCCGTCGTTAGCTTTGCAGAAATATGATTATCTTGCCGTTGAGGCAATTGAGTCATTTTTTGTTTTCTCGACTTTAGGTCCGCATAGTAGTGGACCCCGTCGGTTTGTTGCATGGCCTTGGCCAATTGTCGAGCACGACGCTGTCGCTGTCTCTGACGAGCCCTCTTCGTCAGCACCGGTGAGCAATTCATCAATGACTCCTTAATTGGTACGGAGTCGCTTGGAGCAGAAACGTTGCGGACAGATTCCTTAGCAACGGTCGGGCGAGGATCTTCACCTGCAGCCTTCATTGGCGCTGCAGACTTGAAAACTTTCTTAGGAGAAGAAATCTTCCCGCACCTGCGGGACGAGGAAGATTTTGAGGATGAGGATGACAAGTATTCCTCGAATTTGGCTTGATCGAACTCGTATTCGATCTCCTCAGTGACGATGATCTTTATCGGCTGCGACACGGCGGCCTCGGCAGCGAGGCCGCTGGCTCCCACTGTGGTCGCCAGTTTGTTTTCGTCAAAAGTTGTTTTCATCGTAGATTCCATTAATCTTCGGTCGATTACAGAAAATTACAATAAAAAATAAGTAAAATTACAACTCTTGAGAAAATAACACAGAATTCGTTTATCGAAAAATGCTTTCGTGGGACTTTGCCTGTGCCGGGAACGCTTTGGTTCGTGGACCACCGAATCACAGATCGTGAAGAGGGGGCTTATGATTCTTTCTTCGTTTATCGAAGTGAGAATTTGAAATGATATCTTATCAGAGTAAGATAGTCGTTCTTCTTGAACTCAAGTCAAAGCTCGAATGTCAAGGAATCACACCAAGATCAAGTCTGCTCTCTCTTTGCTCTAGAATGCTCGAAAATGTGCTCTCCCCTCGTCAGAAGTGACCCTAGGGGGGTATTTATAGCCTCCAGGGTCTGTAACTGCAAAAACTCAACGTAACACAGAATTAGTACGGCGAGACAGTGTTTGCTGTCTCGGCCCGCGAGACAGTAAATTTGCTGTCTCGCCTAGCGAGACAGTAAATACTGTCTCGGAAAACGACAGTTTCTCCCTGTAACTGCTTTCCCACGTTTCAAACTCCGTTGTTTTGGCAGTTATTCACGTGATTTTCGCCCACGATGTTTTCCACGTTCCTCGGCAGTTAATGGACACGTGTGGGGCAGTTATCGAGGTGGTTTTTGACCATTTCAACACTGTCTCGCTGGCGAGACAGTAAACACTGTCTCGCTGGCGAGACAACAAAGTCTGTCTCGCTAGCGAGACAACGAAAGACTGTCTCGCCGCGAGACAGTAAACTCTGTCTCGCTGGCGAGACAGTGAACACTGTCTCGTTGGCGAGACAGTTCATGTCTATCAATTTTGAGGGATTTTCTCTATGTTTGGATATCTATTAGCATTTTTTGACGCCTACATGGATGCACATGTTTTACGTAAGCATTTATGTGTTTTAAAGGGCATTTTTAGAAGAAATGTTTTAACATAGCAACACATTTTTATAATAGTATTAGATTAGATTAGATTAATTAAAAATAATAACATAGTTAGAATTCATCAAAATTTGAGAGGGTAAAAAAAAAAAAAGAATTATAAGTTTTTACCTTCCAATTCTCTTTTCATAGTAGTATAGAAGTATAGATGTAGATGTAGATCTGCATCCTAACAGGGTTACGTTGCCACGCGACCGGACTTGCCAACCTTCTACCTACCACCCACGAGTAGACTCTCTCTGTATTGTATACCAAATAATCGGCCCAAACCCGGCCTAGATACCCAAAACCCGAACCGTCAACGAAGTACAAACCCAGGAAACATCATGAACCTCGTGCCCCGTCCCCGTCGCCACGTGCCATTCCTCTCCTCGTATACCCCTCAACAGCTCACCACCCCCCCCACCCTCTCCTGCCTCCGTCTCTCTCCATCGAATCTCCGCCCTCTCTCTGAACTTTCATCGAACAAATGATGGGCGCCGAGACCTACATCGGGTTCGAGCCCCCACCGCCCAAAGAGGACCTGGAAACCCTAACCCTCTCCGATCACCACTCCCAGTACCACAGCGCCATGGCCGCCTCCTCCGACTCCGGCGATCCCCTCCTCTCCCCTCCCCCCATCGTCCAAATCCCCTCCATTGATCCCCCCTCCTACTCGCACGCCGTCGACGATCCTTCATCCTCAACTCCCAAGCGCTCTCAATCCTCCGACTACCTCAAGATCTCCGTCACCGATCCGCGAAAAGAGCACGACATCGCTCCTACATCCCTCGTCCCTGGATCTGCCACCTACGTGACCTACATGATCTCTTCAAGAACCCGCGATCTCGCTGAATTCAGAGTTCGCCGTCGGTTTCGAGATTTTGTGACCCTAGCGGACCGCTTGGCCGATTCTCACCGCGGGCTCTTCGTCCCGCCGCGGCCTGATAAGAACACGGTCGAGAGCCAGATGATGCAGAAGCACGAGTTTGTAGAGCAGAGGAGGCTGCAGCTGGAGAAGTATTTGTGGAGATTGGCGGTTCATCCGGTGGTTGGGAAGAGTGAGGAGCTTAGGGTTTTTCTTCAGGCGCAGGGGAAGCTGCCGCTGGTGGCGACCACGGATATGGCGTCGAGGATGCTGGATGGGGCGGTGAGGTTGCCGAGGCAGCTGATGGGGGAGGGAGCGGTGGTGGCGAGGGAGGAGGCGGTCCAGCCGGCGAAGGGAGGGAGGGATCTGTTAAGGATTTTTAAGGAGTTGAAGCAGTCGGTGACGAACGATTGGGGAGGGGCGAGGCCGGCGGTGGTGGAGGAGGATAAAGAGTTTTTGGAGAGGAAGGAGAAGGTTCAGGAGTTGGAGCAGCAGCTTTCTACCGCTTCTCAGCAGGTATGTGTTGATTTTTTTGGGCTTTATTGGTTTAAGGTGCTAATTTGGTAAGTTTTTATTAAGTCTTTCGTTTTAGTAAGGTTTTAATATGTTAAATATAGCTTATTTGTAGGTATCTGTTAGTATTTTTATGCACTTATCAGAGTTTCCTAAGTATTATGTGACTTATGGATGGAACTTTTTGGCACTTGCACCCACACATGGTTGAGGATGATGAAGGAGGGGAATTTAAGTGAGTCTTATATGCTATGGTCTGGTAAGAATACAGAGAGATCGGGATTACCTGATGTACACAAGTTAGATTTTTTTGTTACTACTTTCTTCTTGCAAAAGTTGGTGCTTTTTTTCCCTGCCGGCAATTAGGAGATCGGGATTACCTGATATACACAGTTGCTTTCTGGTTGCAAAAGTTAGAAATTACGACAGAGAACGGGAAAGGGAGGACAAGGGCAAATGGGCAATAGTAAAGTGCTGAAAGGTGCAGCAGATGAGTTGGTTCATTTGGCTGCATGAATTTGGTCTTTTTTGTTTTGTGATCATAATCACCTCTAACCTCTTATTGTTGGAGTCATTTTCCATCCAGATTGGCAATTGATTATATTCTAGACTTTCTCAACTAGTTTGGTACTCATGTTCCAAATCCTTGTTTTCAGAATTTTGTTAACATCAGCTCACTACAAATAATAATAGAAGTAAAATAGAACGGACTTAAACTTAGCTATATCTGGAGATGTGCATATTTGGGAACAAGATATTAATTTTTTAAGGGCGTAAGGAAAAGAACAGTTATCAGCAGCAACACATGTCAAATAGCACAGGAATCTTTGAAGTAGGTGTTTGGTTAGGGGTAGGCAGTTTGGGCAATTAATGACACGGGCAACTGGAAGGGGTCTATCTAGTAAATCCGAGGAGTTAAAGCAGTTGCTAATGGTGGGGATAAAAAGAAGATGCTGATTCCAGCCTCTTATTCTACCATCAGTTTATCAATAGCTTAAATAGTATAGATGCTGCAGATATAATTAACAATTATCAAGGACCTTATTCCTAGAGTTAGGACTGGCCCTTTGATGGTAGAGTTATTTGATTTAGCTTTATATGTTTAGCAATAAGAACTTGCCTTATATTATTTGCCTGTGATGCTCTTATTTGTTTCTATGCCTCGGGCTATCTTTTTTGCTTGGGGATTTAATTGTCTATTGCTCTGCTGCAGGCTGAAGCGCTAGTTAAATCTCAACAGGATGTTGAAGAAACTATGGGACAGTTGGGATTATCTCTTATCAAACTGGTAAAATTTGAAAATGTAGAGGCTGTATATAATTCCCAGAGAATCCGAGCTGCTGACGCAAAATGCATTGCAACAGCTGCTGTTAAAACTAGCAGACTCTACCGTGAACTGAACTCTCAGGCGGTCAAACATCTGGTAATGATCAGGGTTAAAAAAGGAAAATGTTTTGTAGCATGAAAATATGGTATTCGCCTATACTTAAGATAGTGATAACTGTGGGTTAATTTACCATGTTATGTTGTTGGGCAGGATATTTTGCATGAGTATCTTGGTGTCATGTTGGCTGTTCGTGGTGCGTTTTCAGACCGCTCTAATGCTTTATTGACGGTTCAAACTCTCCTATCAGATCTCTCTTCGTTGCATGCAAGGGCAGAAAAACTTGAAGTTGCATCCTCAAAAATATTTGGAGGAGATGAGTCCAGAATCCGCAAATTAGAGGAAATAAGAAAAACAATAAGAGCCACAGAAGATGCTAAAACTTGTGCAATCAGAGAATATGAAAAGATTAAGGTAATATTTGCTGCTCTTGCCTCAGTGGCAGCAGCCAAAGTACCAGCTGGGTTATTCTGAGCCTAAAGTAATTACATTTGAGTTTTTGCCAGTACTCACAACGTATTATTATGCATACATGGTTTGCATCTACAGTAATGACATTAGCTGAATAAGCGTTGTTATCATGAGTGAGAGTAGCTAAATATATGTCTATGGCCATTTATCAATATATCTGGACTTGCATCCAGTCTGTGGATTAGGTTTTAGAAGTTTTAGCTGCTATTCTTACTGGATTGTGTGGCTATTTGTATTCAAATTAGAAATTAACTAGTATATAAAAGTTAGGTAAGTAATGAAAATTAAATCCGTCGCCTTTCTATAATTAGATTCATGAAATTTGAACATTTTTTATTTATATTGAAAACGACATATAACATTTTGGTATACTAGTTAAAGGCAATCCTCCTTAGAGGATTTATACCAATGCAAAATTTTATGATGTGACACCATCAAATAAGGGGGTTTTGGCAAGTTTCACCTGGTTAAGAGCTTAGATTTTGTTTAAATAGTACTGGGCCGAGATTAAACCTGGTTTTGGTGGTTCAAATTTTGGCCCTTAACCAGGTTAGGATTGGACCACTCTGAATTAGAATTGATCTGGTTAAGGCCTTAGCTTGGTTTGTTTGAAGTTGTCAAACCGAGAGCTAGTGTACAAACTTTGTCTGCAAGATCTAATCTTTTACGCATGAATGTGGATATGTGCTGTTTTGTCTTATGTGTAATGATACTATTTTTGGAGGTGAACAAGGTTGCTGCAGACATGGGTCGAAGCCACTTATACATACCGTTGTTAGTTTGAAGCCATGCAATTCGGCCTTACTTCTTGTTATCGTTCTATGAGCTCTATAACTGGTAGCATGAATTGTAAACTTGAAAGCTTCATTGGTGGCGGGAAGACGAGAAAAACTTTGTCACAAAAGTGTGTTTATGAGCCTGAAACGACAAAACATTTTAACTTGGCTCTAGTTACAGCCAAAACGTGTGAGCTAAATAACATGTTAAAGTAAGAGAGAGAGAATCTTGGGTAAATTTCCCTTGAGTTGAATATTGAGTGTACACATATATTTATACAAGTAGAGGAGGGTGATGTGTATTATCACAACCAACGTGAGACTAAAACTCACTACAATACAGCCCCCCTCAAACTCATGTTGGATCAAACAAAGTGAGTTTGCGTACAAAAAACTGGAATCGATGAACATGTAAGGCCTTTGTGAAGAAATCTGCAAGCTCGTCAACGGATGAGACATGAAGAAGTAGAATTGTCTTGTCATTGATAACTTGTTGACGAACAAAATGAGCGTCGATCTTAATATGTTTGGTCCTCATGAAATACTAGATTATTAACAATCTGGATAATACTCTTATTATCACAGTAGAGAGGAGTAGGAGTCGTAACAGAAATACCAAAATCACTGAGAAGACGACGAAGATGAATAATCTCTTTAGCTGCAGTGGACATTACACGATATTCTGCCTCGGTACTGGAAAGAGCAATCACATCTTGTTTTTTACTCCGTTAAGAAATAAGGAAATCACTAAGAAATATATAATAACCTGTGGTAGATTTTCTGGTAGTAGAATCACCAGCCCAATCAGCATCAGAATATGCACAAAGTTCTAACTTAGATGTAGCAGGAAATAAAAGAGAGCGAGTGCTAGTACCCTGGAGATACTGAAGAATCCATAATAAGATAGCATAGTGTACAAAACGTGAGGCACTAACAAATTGATTGACAATGCCAACAGTATGAGAGATATCTGGTCGAGAGATGCACAGATAGACCAACTGGCCAACTAGATGTCGATATCAGGTAGGATCAGATAGAGACTCACCATCAGGAGAGCGAAGTTTAACATTCTGTTGGAGTGGAGTATCGACAGTTACGCCGTCAGTTAGCTCAGTTCGATCTAGAATATCTGAGAGATATTCCTGTTGAGATAGTAGTACACCTAGCGGGTCTTGAGAAATTTCTAGACCAAGAAAATACCGAAGAGATCCAAGATTCTTCATGTGGAACTGTTGTTGCAACTAAGATTTTATGTACTGTATATCAGTCACATCATCACCTGTAATAATCATATCATCTACATAGATGAGTAATAAAACTTTGCCACGTGATGTAGTGTGAACAAACAGAGAAGCATCTTGATGACTTTTCATAAAGTCCGCATTGAGCACGACATCGCGAAAACACTCAAACCAAGTACGAGGTGCCTGCTTAAGATCATAAACAGCACAGCGAAGGAGACATACATGTCCTGGAGGAATATTGGACCCTGAAGGCGGTTGCATATATATTATCTCAGATAAAGAACCATGAAGAAAAGCATTTTTAACATCCATCTGGTATAAGGGCCAGTGATGAGCTACAGCAACCACAAGTAGAGTACGAACGGTGGGCATCTAAGCAACATGAGCAAATGTTTCCTCATAATCAATACCTAGTTGCTGAGTAAAACCTCGAGCCACTAAATGAGCTTTTCGACGTTCAATATTACCATCAGGATAAAACTTGACCTTATAAACTCATTTACTACCAACAGGAGAGATCCCAGGAGGACAGGGAACAACATCCCAGGTATGAGTTTGTTGAAAGGTTTGGAATTTCTCAGCCATAGTCTGTCGTCACTCTGGAATTTGAACTGCCTCTTGAAAAGATTTTGGCTCAATGATAGTATGAATGGAAGCAAGAAAGTTATGAACGATAGGTGAATAAGAAGTAACCGAAGCATACCGAGCATACATGATATGTGGGCGTTTGCCTCGACGAAGAACAAGAGAAACCTCAGGCGGGGGGAGATGTTGGCGCAGGTGCGTGGAGATCAACAGTATGTTCTGGAGTGAGAGTTATGTCCACGGGATAGGGATCAGATGGTGTAAGAGAAGGTTCGGGTGAGGACGTGTTAACAGAAGGAGATGAAGAGATGTCAGGGAGATCTCGAAAGGAAATCTGAGATGAAGAAGTGGGTGATGCAACTAACGGGGAAGCATGATCAGTAGAGTGGAGGAAATTAAAGTCATCAGAAGCAGAATAATTTGGAGAATTCTCTTCGAACTGAACATGACGAGATATATGAACTTGATGAGTTGTGGGATCATAACAACGATAACCTCGATATTCTGAACTAATTCCTAAATAGACACAAGAAACAGTTGTGGGAGAATTTATTACGTTCGTGAGATGACAGAAGAACAAACATCGACAATCAAAAACACGAACTAGATCATAACGGGGTGGATGAGTATAAACACGACTATAAGGAGCACCAGAAAGAGAGCTAGATGGAGTGATATTAATGGCATGAGTCGCGGTGAGAATGACCTCAGCCCAGAAACGACAAGGAACAGAGTAAGAAATGAGCATGAGTCGAACGGTATCGAGGATATGACGATGTTTGCGCTCAGCAACATTATTTTTCTCATGAGTGTAGGGACATGACTATTGAAAGATAGTCTCATGAGAGGACATGATAGAGCACATAGTAGAGGATAGGTACTCTTTGGCACAATCAGAACGGAAAACTTTAATATGAGATTGTCATTGAGTGAAAATCATAACAGTGAATGCTTGATAAGCAGTAAGTACGTCAGAGAGATTTTTATGTAGGTAAACCCATATAAAACGAGAGAAATCATCGATAAAACTAACATAATATAAGTAGCCAGATGAAGAAGGCAAATGAGCTGACTCCCAAATATCAGAATGTACTAAATCAAATAAGGAAGTTGATACGGATGTACTCATTTTAAATGGTTAAGCAGTGAATTTAGCCAGTTTGCAACTAGTACATGACTCAATACTAAAACTAGATGATATAAGACAAAGTACTCCAGACTGAATAAGACTCCAGTTTTTTATTAGACACATGATCAAATCGTCTATGCCACAAATTGGTAGGAAGCGAGGTAGAGGGTTTTGACGAACAAACAGAAGCAATAAGAGAACATGGGCGTATGAACTCTGGAAGGTGAAGATATTCCAGAAAATACAACTTGTGCCTTCTATGACCCGCCCCAACCGTCTTGCCCATCTGTGGATCCTGCACAATACAATTATCAGAAGAAGAAAACAAGACAAGCATGCCAGGCATACATAAAGAGTTAATAGAAATTAAATTTAAGCATAGCTAAGGAGCCACATAGACGGGACCAAGTGTTAGACGTCCAGATGGATCATTTTGTGGGGTAATAGAGTCATACTGAGTGATGGACAATGGTTGTCCATCAGCTGTGTAGATAGGGGGAAGAGAAGATGAAGTGAAAACAGAGGATAAAAGTGAGGCATTACAAGTCATATGAAAGGAATAGCCAGAGTCAAAAATCCATAGATCATTCATACCAGAGATCGAAAGATTAGCTGAAGAACTAACAAAATGCATACTTAGAGAGTTGTGCGACGAATGTAGAGGTGATATACTGAAAAGCATCAAGTTGATGGCGAAGACTTTCAATAGCTTGAATAGTAGAGTCTGAAGTAGTAGAATGTATAGCATTGGCCAGCAATCCTGATGTATGAGGGTTAAAACTGAGGGGGTCGTCAACGACTAGTACCCGAGGAACGTAACTCAGGATGAAGCTTGAAGCATGTCTCAATGCGGTGTCCTTCCTTCTTGTAATATTTACAAGAGAGCTTAGATCGAGCTTGTGAAGAGAGGGCCTATGGAGAAGTATGATTCATAACAAGAGCAATGATAGGTACAGACAGAACAGTCTCGAGTGAAGAGATAGGCGTGTTTGTTGACAAATTGAGTTGTGCTGTTTGCTGTCAGGTCTCATAAGCAGTGATAGTTCCCATAATTGAGGCTAAAGTCGAAATTAAGGCTGATAAAGTAGTTGATCAGTCATTGTTGAATATTCAGGAAGAGACTGAAACAGTTGATGCACCTCATGTCGTTCGTACCAGGCTAGCCAGTCTTCATATATAGAATTACGTCCAGGAAACATGAAGCATAATTCTGTCTAAAAAAAGCTTGTATTTGTCCAAAATGAAACTGCAGAGAGGAACTACCTTTGCGTTGTAAAACAATGCGTTGCAGAAGATATGCCTCTCGTGCACCAGAGCACTTAGTGAAACGCTCAGTGAGGCGAGTCCACATGACTCGAGCAGAGGGAAGCGAACCAATCTTGACAGTGAGACTAGAGCCAACACAACGAGTGAGATAATCCATGACACAAAATTCCTGTAACTGCTAGTCTGAACTCTCCTTAACATAGAGAGCATGAGCGGTCTGAAGATCGACATCACCACTACTGTCAGATGCAATCGTACTGGATGAAGCAACAATGCTGATGGACGATGGAACCGGTTCCGTACTGGTGAGATGATCAAGCAAACCAGCGCCACGCAAGACATTGATGACAATGGTGGACCACCCTGTCCAGTTATTTTGATCATTGAGAGGCAAATGTGGTTTGGGAATCTTATCTGAAGGAAGCATAACAACAATGTTGAGACGGATGTTAAGACGTCGAGATGGATTGAAACGGTGATGTCGTTACTAACTGGGAAACGACAATGCCGTTCGTTTGAGGCCGAGAGACGACTTGAAATAGCGATGCCGTTAATTTGAGACAGAGACGGTCTTGAAAACGGCGATGTCGTAAATTTGGGACCAACAGATGGTCTTGAAACATCGATGCCGTTAAAAATAGAACCCGAAGGTTAGAATAGAACCCGAAGGTTAATATAGAAACCCGAAGGTTTAAATGAGAACGCGAAATGCGTTAAGAGGTTGCAAAGCAGCAATGCCAAGATTTGATAAAAGAACACAGAAGCGTTAAAAAATTTTATTGGAAGAAAAATAATAATCCTAGCTCTGATACCATGTTAAAATAAGAGAGAGAGAATCTTGGGTAAATTTTTCTTGAGTTGAATATTGAATGTACACATACATTTATACAAGAAGAGGGTGAGGTGTGTTCTCACAACCAATGTGAGACTAAAACCCATTATAATACATTATTATCAACAAGTAGAATGAACTGTAAAACTTGAAAGCTCCATTGGTGGCGAGAAGACGAGAAAAACTGTCACAAAAGTGTGTTTATGAGCCTGAAACGACAAAACATTTTAACTTGACTCTAGTTACATCCCAAATGTGTGAGCTAAATAACATGTAAAGAGGAGTTACGAGGTATTTGGCAGCGGACAAATTATTGAAAACACTCATTTTTCAAATTTATATAGCAAAATCGATCGTTTCTGAAAAAAATCAGCAAAACCGATATTTTTCAGATGAAAATGGTCGGTTTTACCACGAAAGAGTTTTTCGAAAATGCACTGGATTAGTAGTCCTGTATATTTCGTTTTCTTTTTAATTTCACGCACTTCGACAGCATGGGAGGGGTGGGGTTGTTGTGGTCGGGGAGGATGAGGAAGGAGGAGGGGTCGTCGGGGAAGGAGGAGACGGAGAGGGGCTGGGGGGAGCCGAGGAGGAGAGGGGAACGGCGGCCGAGGAGGGGGATGGGCCTGAGGGAGGGGCGAGGGGGAGGGGGTGGGAGGGGAGGAGGCGGTCCATGTGGAGGACCTGGCCCAGGTGGAGGGACCCGGTGGCGCATGGGTCCTGGTCGGGGATGAGGACCTAGGTGGAGTTACGGAGTCTGTCGAGAACGAGGACGTAGGTGGAGTTACAGAGTCGGACAGCTAGAGGTAGAACCCGACAGGGGGAGGGCTAGAGGTCGGAGGTGGTGGGGGCGATGCCGATCACCTGGAGGACGGGGGATCTGTGGTCCTCGTCAGCGCCCGCGGGGCCGGGGCCGCTGGAGTTCATGGACTTAAGGAGCTTCATCATGCCCCTGGGGTCACGGACGCCATTGTTGCTGACGACGGCGGGATGCGCGTAATGAAAAGAAAACGAAATGCACGGGACTGCTAGTCTAGTGTATTTTCGAAAAACTCTTCCGCAGCAAAGCTGACCCTTTTCATATGAAAAGGGTCGGTTTTGCTGATTTTTTTTTCCAAAAACGGTCGATTTTGCTATATAAATTTGAAAATGAAAAGGATCGGTTTTGCTGATTTTTTTTTCCAAAAACGGTAGATTTTGCTATATAAATTTGAAAAATGAGTGTTTTTAAAAATTTGTCCTTTGGCGCCCTATGAGTTATGATTTAGAAGTGGACAGTCAAATGAGTATGGGCACGTTATAAGGTTCCTTTACGAAATGTGCATAGAAGTCCAAATTAAACATATGATATTGATCCCATTCCAATACACTAGTCACTTGCATGGGCGGGCAAGCTTTTTCCACATCTTTAATGTTATTACTTCACCAAAAAAAAGGAAAAAAAGAAAAAAGAAAAAAGAAAAAATGTCACAAAACTACTATGAACTATTGGGATCTTGAAGGAATCTACCTCTCAACTTTTGCTAGAGAAAATTACCACTAAATTTTCCCACTAAACTACTGTGGCTAGGCTGGTGAAAGCTATGGTCACGTGATAAGCATATGAGCTTTACTTTTGGACAACTTTGCCCTCATTTAGCTTATATAACAACTTTCTCATCCTTGCACCTCAACACCATAATAGCAGTATTTACTCATATTAACTGCACTATTAACACCGTTATGGGGCTTTCTGTTGGTTTAGAGTTTGTGATGCTTTTCTCTAGTAAAAATAGCTCAGAATTTTTTCCCACAAAATAACTGATATGGTAGTTTGTGAAATCTACCTGAAAAATAGTTCATAGAATATAAACACATTCCCAAACAGCTTTGTGGCTTCGTGCAGACGTTATCCCATATTAACCAAGCGATAGAAAATTCATTATTGAATATGTTGCTATATTAGATTTCTGAAATTACCATGTTTATGATGCTTTTCTTTAGTAAAAAACAGCTCAGGAGAATTAGTTTCCAACAAAATATCTGACATAGTATTTTGTGAATTCTACTAAAAAATAGTTAGTAGAATGTAAACACATAACCGAACAAATTTCGTATATCATCCCAAAACAGTAATCAAGTGATAGAAATTTCACTGTTGAATTTGCTGCTATATTTGAAGCTAATGGTGGTTTATGTGTAACACACCGTCCACTTTGTGTTGGTACTTCAATTCCAAAATAATGTATCTTGTATGTTGTTTTGACTGCTAAACCCATTTAAACATCTCTAGCCTCTAACTGCATCTAGTCTATTTCGATGTTGTCCTTTTGAGGAAGTTGATGTTCTTATTTTTTTGGGCAGTACGTTGACGAATTTGTTTTTCTCTATGCAACTTAATAAACACTCAGTTTCTTATCTATCTATATTCTGAGTATTTCTGTTAAAAAATGTATACATTATTATCTTCTAAACATGATAATCTTTCCACACGATTCGTGGTTGAAAATTTTTAGTTAATCATTCTTCATAATTTGAATTCCTACAAAACACAATTTTATTTTGGACAGCGCCGAAATGTCATTTTTACATGCGTTTCAGAATGAGCGTATGGGTTATACTTTACAATAAGCTCCAATTCTTTCAAAATGTTCTAACCATGCATACACTAGCAATCATAGAAAGTGGAAACCTTGTAAGGATGCTTATGACTGTACTTGCAATGATGTTTTATAAATCGTGACTGAGCTCGAGAATGTGATCTCCTGATTGTTTATAACATGAACGCAGGAGAACAACAGATGTGAACTCGGGAGGCTTGACATTGAAAAACATGACGATTTTCTGGGCATGCTGAAAGGATTTGTAACAAATCAGGTACTACTTGTTGCTTTCTTTAATATGTCAAAAGAATTACATAATTAGCATTGTTTGTGTTTAGCTTACAAGTTGGTGCGTTTAATTTAGCATTTCCCATTGTTCCTGTCTAAGATTTCAATGACTTAATGGCGAAAGGCAAATAGTTTCCCGCTAAGAGATCTACAAGTTATTAGTTGTTTGATGAAAGTTGAACTGTTTTATCTTTCTTTCTAACAGGTCTCCAACGGGACATGTATCTGAAAAATGAGATGTTTTTTGTACGAGGATTATGAGTGTTGTAGGATAAGCTATATTGGTTAGAGCTAACATTCGATTAGTTTATCTGATTGAGTTGAAGTGAGGTCTGTGCTCTTATGATTTGGAAATGCCATGTTGAAGTTGGATGGCTGAGTTAGAGCTCTTATACTTGACAAGAGGCGATGGGATTATGAATTCTCAACCCAAAGCACTAGTCAATAAGAATACGTTGGTTGAGCTAAATCTAACAATGGAAGTAGAAAGTAGAATCTGTTTACCTAAGTATTGGGGGTTTGCCACTTATGTGAGGTACTATGTAGGGCTAAGTTGGGGAAGGTTCACCAATCTGGAAATGTCAGTTCTTTCCATGTCTAGAGGGTTGATCCTCTTCTTTGGAAGAGTGGATATATCGTACATGGGTACCTTCTGTCAGTGCAGACAAGCAGGCTGTGTGGACTGGGCCTGATCCTTGGACCTTCAGGCCATATACCTAGGGTTTAGGATGGCCTATTAGCATGAATAAAAAAATCAGGAGAGAAAAGAGTACGATAAGAAAATAATGCGTTCACATTTGCTGGATAAATGACGATATGTGAGATCTTTCAGTATCTCTCCTCTTATGGAGGGTGGATCCTCTTCTTTGGAAGGGCGGATAGCATACATGGCTAATCTTGTTCAGCGCAGATTAGCAAATTGTGTGGACTGGGCCTGACCCTTAGGCCTTTACACATGCCATATATCTAGGCTTTAGGATGGCCTATTAGCATTACTAAAAATCAGGAGAAAAAAAAGAGTATGATAAAGAAAGAAAAGAATACTATCACATTTGCTGGATGACAAGTATGAGGCTAAAAGGATGTGAACGGAATGATAAGATGTAATTGTAACAAAAACCAGTTTCAGATAAAAAGATGAGTAGAGAAGGAAAGAAGGGTAATAGTAAGTGTGAATAATTAACCACTGATCTTATAGATTGCAGGTAATTCTTTTCTTTTGTATATCAGTCATGTGATGTTGGGGCTTCTCATTCACGGCATGCCAGATCTTGTTATTTGGGAGTAAAGAGCAGAAGAATTGTCTGGAACTCTATTACCTTTCCTTAGATGGGTTTTAATTAGTTGATATATCTGGTGCTCTTCTTAATGCTAGGGAACTGTGGAGATTTTTGTGCTTAGTTTGTTCATTAATTCAATCTACCATCAAAGCTTTTGGATTTTCCATATAGGGGATGTTTGGTTATTTCCTAAAAAACCAAAAAATAGAAATGCAAACCAAGAAAACTCAAAAAGTACAATTTCACACATTTCCATCCCTAAAACTCACCCACAACATCTAATAAAATATTATTTTTATCCAACAACTCATCCATCACATCTAATAAAATATTATTTTCATCCAACAACTCATCCATCACATCCACCACATCTAATAAAATATTATTTTCATCCACAACATCATTCAACTCATCTCATCTCATATTTAAAAATTACTCACATCATCCAATAAGATTGTGACAACTCATATCATCTCATTAACATTTCATTTCTTTGTTTTCCTCCCAAAAAGCTAGGAAAATAATTTCCTTAAGTGTGTGTCACATCATCCAATAATATAACAACTCATCTCATCTCATATATTTTCTTATTTTTAAGAAATAACCAAGCAAAAGAAAATAACCTATTACAAGAAATAAGTTTCTTATAATTTATTTTATTATTTTTTCGCCAACCAAACAACATCAAAATAAGTTTTCTTAAAAAATCACTCATATCATCCTATAATAAGGTGACAACTCATTTTCATTTCTTTGATTTCCTTCTTTTTTAGCAAACCAAACACTCCCAAAACAATTCTTTGATTTAATAGCTTTCCATTTCTTTGATTTTCAATTTTTTAGGCAAACAAACAGGCCCATAGTTAACGAGACGAACATTAGTGACTGGTTAAATTGGAAACCCAATGTATAAGGCTACTCTTTCTTTAGAGGCTTCGGTCAACAGTAGAAACCACCAGATCTGTTTCCTTCTTTCTTTTTTGGCTTTCATCTCTGCCATGGTTATTCATTTAAAAGGTCAGCTCTCTTTCCTTTCTCATTTACACCTGTCCAAATTCTACTTCCCTTTGTTAGTTATTACCCCCTGCAAAAAACTTAAAGTCACTGAGGCCTTTTTTGTGGTGTTTTGAGGAGGGAGGGGGTGGGAGGGGGGCCGGTCGGGGTATGATAGTCTCCTAAGTTTAAGTTGAGTGCAATCTTCATTTAGGGGAAAGAAAAACCATGAGAAGTTGATACGAGTGTATCTTCTCTTCGGAACTTAGCAATCCTCATGGGAGCTTGAGGATAGATGATTCTCATGATAACATGAGAATAGAGATGTCAAACAATACAAGGGAACGCAAGAGGAAGCGTGGAACGAGACGAGCAGAAGAACCGAAGTATCCAGTTTTCAGCCCGTGAGTCGACTCATAACAGTTATTAGTCGACTCATCAGGTTGAGTCGACTCATGACTGTCATGAGTCGACTCATCGCTGACTTTTGTGTTTTATCCAGTTTCGGACGAGTCGACTCATCTCAGTCATGAGTCGACTCATCGATGGTTTCCTGATTTGTTTGGGTTTCTGTTCACACGAATTCTTATTGGTTTTGGGCTTGGTTATTTACCAGATTGTCACCCTCGTTTGTACACCTATATAAATGATTGTTTTAGGGTTTCTAAACAATCAGAGATAATTAAGAGAGGTTCTAATCATTGTATTAGGGTTTAGTGAGAATTGAGAGTTTGTTCTCGATTCTAGTGAGATTGTGAGAGAGGGATTATAATCTTTTCATACTCATAATTTAGAGAAGGTAATTTCCTTCGCTATATACTGAATTGTGCTTGTGTTTCTGTCATCCTCTTCTTAACCCATCTTTGATAATTCCATGATCAAAGATGCTCGCTTGGCAACTCGTATCAAGTTGGTATCAGAGCATCAGATTCGGTGAAGGGGCATCCTGTGTATGGTCCTTACTCGATCCCAATACAAGAAGCTTGACGAGATCCTTATTTTATTGGAAAGAATCCAGGTTTTAAGAAAGAAGAAGATGGCTGAAGGAGACAATTCAGCGAGGATTGATGCATTGGAAAAGCAGATCGAAACGATAGGTTCGACTCTCACATAACTCGTCAGTCTTATCCATGAAGGTGGCAAACAAGGTGAATCTTCTTCGAAGAAAATTGTTGAGTCCGATGTGGAGAGAGTAGATTCAGATTCCGACGAGGAGGAGACCGTTAAGACTGCATTGCATCAAGGGGGTAAAAATTCTTATCAGAACCTGAAGATTGACTTCAAGGTGGAGATTCCTGTTTATGATGAGAGTGTTGACGTCAAGAGGCTTGATGACTGGATCGAGCTGATGGAGACGTATTTTACTCTTTATGGTTATTCGTCGAAAGAGAAGATTGTGTTCGCGACTTTGAAGCTTTCAGGACACGCGTTGACGTGGTGGAAATCCTACTGCAAACAGGAGAAGAAGACGGTGTCGTGGAACAAGTTCAAAGAGTTACTGAAGAAACAGTTCTACCCTGTGGGATTCCTTGAAGAGCGTTGGTACAAGTGGTATGGCTTGCGCCAAAGGGTCAATCAAGCCGTTCAAGAATACACCACGGAGTTCCAGTAGCAGACGATGGTCCTTAACATTACGACAAAGGAATATTCTATGTTTATGAAGTATATGGTGGGATTGAGCGATTACATCCGAAAGGAGATGAAGCTATTCACGGTGGAATCAATTGCAGAGGCGAGTATGAAGGCTATTGCCCTCGAGGGCAAGCAAAAGAAGGGCAATGAGGCTAAGGGAGACTCTAAACAGACGGGAAACGAGTCTAGTGTTTTTTAATCTGAGGAGAAGAAGAAGGGTGATCCAGGGAAGATATGACTGATTTGTAGTCACTGTGAGCAGACAAGACACACAGCTGATCGGTGCTGGGAGAAGTATCCTCATCTCAAGCCAAGAAGGTTAAAGAAGGAGGAGAAAAAGACATACATGATAGCTTAAGGTCCGAAAAGTCCCGGGGATAACAGAGCCCAACAGCAGTCTCAACCTTATGACGGGGAAACATGCCACGAAAGAGGATGAAGACCCGAGGGAGCATTTCTTTGTTCTTAAGTTGCAAGTGAAGACCAGTTTGGTTGATGTCATTGTTGATTCGGGCAGCGAGAAGAATTTGATATCCGAGGTATTGGTTCAGAAGCTGGATCTGAAGACGGTCAAGCATCCGAAGCCCTATCCATTGGGGTGGATTCAGAAGGAGGAGAAACTGAGTGTAGTTGATCAATGCACTGCAAATTTGCGCTCCCCGAGTCGTATATTGACGAGGTCACGTGCAACGTCGTTACATTGGATGTTTATCAGATTATACTGGGCAATCCGTACTTATGAGATAGATATGCGATCTACGAGAAGCGGGCTCAGAAGTACATCTTCACTAAGGATGGTGTAAAGTTCATATTCTTCGTCATCTCTTCCGAAGGAGACAAGCTTGGGGACGGTGACACGAGCGAAGAGACTAGTGAATGCAAGCAAGAAGTTTGTCTCGCTATGCATTAGACTTCCAGAAAAAGTCATTGACAAAGGATTGCAACTTAGAGCAAACGGTGACTACGATGAGACGCGGGACGAATGAGTTGTTTCTGATCGGACGTCGACACCGTATTCCTAGCAAGGTCAGGTGGTGCAGAAAAGATGGAGGAGCTCGAGAGTTTCCTCAGCAAAAGTTCTAACTTGAACCGCACTTCAAGTTCCTAAAGAGGGCACCCATGATACATGTGTATCTTCTCTTCGGAACTTAGCGATCCTTATGGGAGCTTGAGGATAGATGATTTTCATGATAACATGAGAATAGAGGTGTCAAACAGTACAAGGGAACGCAAGAGGAAGCGTGGAACGAGACGACAAGCAGAAGAAGCGAAGTATCTAGTTTTCAGCTCGTGAGTCGACTCATAACAGTCATGAGTCGACTCATCAGGTTGAGTCGACTCATGACTGTCATGAGTCGACTCATCGCTGGCTTTTGTGTTTTGTTCAATTTCCGACGAGTCAACTCATCTCAGTCATGAGTCGACTCATCGATGATTTCTTGGTTTGTTTAGGTTTCTGTTCACATGAATTCCTGTTGGTTTTGGGCTTAGTTATTTACCAGATTGCCACCCTCATTTGTACACCTATATAAATGATTGTTTTAGGGTTTCTAAACAATCAGAGGTAATTAAGAGAGATTCTAATCATTGTATTAGGGTTTAGTGAATTGAAAGTTTGTTCTCGATTCAAGTGAGATTGTGAGAGAGAGATTGTAATCTTTTCATACTCATAATCTAGAGAAGGTAATTTCCTTAGTCATATACTGAATTGTGCTTGTGTTTCTGTCATCTTCTTCTCAACCCACCTTTGATAGTTCCGCGATCAAAGGTGCTCGCACGGCAATTCGTATCAGAAGTTCAAGTCAGTTTTCTATTTATTTTAATTTAACTTACGTAATAAAATGCCAAATATATTGAATATCTTTACATCTTTCTCTAGAAAATTATTTCCCATTCTAGGATCTGTTCCTATAATGAACTCCTCAATAAAGCATATGATGCTTTTAAGGAAGAAGTGTCATAATTAAATAATTAAAGCCGTAAGCTAGGGACATGGGTAGGTCGTGGAAAAGATCAAACTTTTCCGTAGGTATATTAGTGCTACATGTGAAGTTTTGAGATCAGAAATATATCAACCTTTTGTGTTCGTCAATTGGGGGGCATATTTTTATGTGGTAAAAATGTGAATAGGATCAGGGAAATTGATAATCACAAGTCATACGATAGAATAGGATCAGGGAAATTGATAATCACAAGTCATATGATAGTCATTTTTCAGTGGAGGCAGAGAAATGGAGTCAGCACTGTACTGTTCTGTACAGAGTTGAGTCTGGCGGATTTGCCCCCCTTTTCTTCTTTTTGGCATAATAGCAGGATGTTGCAAAGAATCTGATACGGATTGTGGCATGCCACATGCCTATTCTAGTGTTTTAAGTCTGAAGAAAAGATAATGGGTATCATGGAGAATGTATAAGGAGCTAACCTATTGTAGACAACTTGACTGTCATGAGATTACAGGGACCTCAACGAACTTTAAGTGTATATGTATACATGCAATTAATATGCTAGATGTATGTGTATGCAAAGCGGTGTAGTGGTAATTGTATGCATATGTGTACATACAGATACAGCTAATTCGGCAGATCAGGTTTTAAGTGCACGGGGACAGTTTGAATTAAACGTGGTCAGACCTTTTCAGTATGTGGCAGAACGGAGTAATTTCTCTTCTCAATCATTTTAGTATTTAATTGAAAGCAGTCCAAATGCAACATTTTGCTATCCAGAGAAACTCTGGACACTACAGATTTGATTTTAGTTGGTTCTGTTTCGTTGTTAACTCGAACTTGTCTCGACATTATTCCCTATAAGAGTGTCTCTATCTCCATCATACGCATAATATTCCTAGATGTTTAACTTTTGTTTTCATTATCCATGTTTTATAAGCGACACTTTCAAGTATTATCCATCTAACAATAACACTATGATGAAGCTCACATTATCTCATTTGTTCATTTTTGGCTACATATCTACCTGCTCATTTTCATTTTATTTCTCCTTCCGGCTGAGGCCCTTATTGTCATATTTCAACAGGTTGCATACTCAGAAAAGATCGCCGATGTATGGTCGACAGTAGTAGAAGAGACAAAACAATATGCGAGAGATACTGTTTAACCAGTCGTTTATACTTGTGAAGAAGGCAGTACTCCGAAATTCAGACTTACATTTTTAAGTTTGTAGTTTTTCATCAAGCAATATATGTATACTAACAGTTAGGAACTAATCAGTGTACATTAAAACATTTTGGTGTAACTTCTCCCGCCCCTCTTTTCTCCTTTTCTAGTGGCTGTCGGTCTCAGTTTCTTTGTTTTTCTGGGTTAATTGTGGATATAGTCTATGTACTATGGTGGACTTTCCCCTCATGAAATTCACAGATGCTCTTTTTTTATGGCCTACCTTTTCTTTCCAGTTCTGTAAGTCGTGCAATTCTTGTGACCCCTCAACCAAGAAACATTTTGAAGTTCAAGGGGTATTATAAAGTGCTAATACTTGAGTACAACTATTTGCAGATGTAGTTTTATGCAGGTGATATACTTTTTATTTTCAAATTCGGGTACATTTCATAAGATCCCTCAGATGTTGGGGGTTTTGTGGGAAAGGTGAGGTTTTTTAGTAAGGGGGTGTTTGTTTCAAATCTATAATTTTAGGATGTGGATTTTATCATGGGATTTGAAATCCATAGGTAATTTGTTATGGGTTGGGATTCCTAAAATTTTGTTTGTTTTAACAATATTTTGGGATTTGGAATTCTATAATTTGTAATATTTTTGTTTGTTTTAATTTTTTTGGAATTTGAAATCCTTAATTTGTCCAACACTTTTGAAATCCACCCCACATCCCACCCAAAAAAAGAGGATTTTACAAATCCTTAAATATAATATTTTTTTATTATTTAGGGATTTGATATTCTAAAAATTGTTTTGAAACAAACAAATTTTATGGAATTCTAAAAAAAAAAAACCCACATTTTGATGCTAGAATTCAAAATCCCACTTTTTTAATGCCAAATTTTTTTGAAACAAACACCCCCTAAGAGAAGGGGGTTTCAACAGAAAGTTGGGGGGGGGGGGGGGGGTGG
>BQKN01066250.1:256822-276897 GCA_022839385.1 Asparagus kiusianus
CTTCGAGCATTGGTTGGCTAATTAACGAGATGGGTATTCCCCCGGATAACAGATTTTGTTCGAGGTTCAAAAATTTAATCTGGGTTCTTCCCCAGTCACCAGGAACCAAACCAGAGAGATTGTTGTAGCTAAGGTTGAGCCTATAAAGCTTAGAGCAGTTCGATACCTCAACAGGAATAGACCCAGCAAGCAAATTATTGCTCACATCAACAGCCTGCAGCAGAGGGCAAGCACCAATTGATGCCGGAATCGAGCCAGAGATTCGATTATTAAACAGATGAAGCCCTCTCAAATCTCTAAGAAACCCAACGGCCGAGGGAATCTGACCGGTGATGGAATTATCATGAAGGCTGATCTTACGCAATGCAGTGAGCTGCCCGATCTTTTCGGTGATGTGGCCGCCGAGGCCTCTCCATGGGAGAGTAATGGCGATGACTTTGCCTCTAACGCACTTGATTCCGGCCCACTCGCCGGAGCAGGCTCCAATGCCGGAGCCATTCCAGCTTCTCAAAAACCCTCTTGGGTCTGAAATCGAGTGCTTAAAGGCTTGCAGACCCTGATAATCCTGCTGGGTTATTATAATTCCATCGTTGGGTTGAGCCGAAGATCGAACGGAGAGGAATAGAAAGATTAAGATCGGGAGAGGGTCCATGGAGGAGAGAAGGGGAGAGAGAGGAGCTTGAGGGGGTTGAGTTTTAGAGAGGTTTCATTTGTCTGGGTTTTCTTTTTCTTTTCTTTTTTTGAATATTGTGCTCGAACGGCTAGTTTTTGATGGTGCTTATGGGGAGTCGGAGCAGAAAGTGGAGGGTGCTGGGATTCAAAAGCGAGTTGTATAAAAAAGCTGGAGTGGATGGTTCTGTAACGGCTACTGTGGGTTCTGGGGTTGGTGGGGCGAAAGCTTTTGCCGATCTTTTTTTTTTATTTTTTTTAAATTTTATTTTTTATTTTATTCGGTTGAGGCCCTTCCCTGAGGGCCTGAGGGGCGTGGTGGGTGGGGGCGAGCCGGTGAGGGGGTTTAAATATATAAAGAAGTACGTGCAAGTATGGCTTCAATGCTCGGTCATGATGAGGGTCTCTCTTCTCTGTGTGAGTTGTTTGCATATGTACCCCTTAAGTCATGGGTATATGCAAAAGTACCCAAACAAACTTAGTACTTGCAAAATCTTGTCGAAAGAGGGTGAAAATCAGGAAATCTGCAGCTGGAAAAATCCATCTGGTTGGTCGACCGAATGCCTTCATCGGTCGACCGAGCATATGCACAACATAAACTGGGAAAAACGTCACACTGGACAGTCGACCGATGAAGGCATTCGGTCGACCGATGAAGACCTACTGGTCGACTGATGGCTTCCTATCAGTCAATCGATAGCGGGCAAAACGGATAAATCCGTTTCCAGTCTGTTTTTGAGTTAGGGTTTTGTATAAATAGAAGTGCATGCGGATTTTGATTATAAGAGGTTATTATCAGAGTTTTTGAGCACTTTAAGAGCGAGATTAATTCTTTAAGGGCGAGTGAGATCTTATTGGTTAGGATTATTGTGATTGTTTGAGAGTTGTAACCCATTGTATATTTCCTCCATATAGTAAAATCTCCCAATCCCTCCCCGTGGACGTAGATAACTTGCCGAACCACGTATATCTCTGTGTTTGTGATTAATTTTGGCTGTTCTATTGTGGATTGTGCTCGTGGTGTTCTTCGTTCGTTGCTTATCGATTCGTTGTGGTTTGAGTCCGCTTCCGCTGGACGCAACAAATCTTCCCTCAAATCATCAATTCGAAAAAAAAATCCTAATTAACCAATCATTAACTTTGATTTTTGGGGTACTTTTTACCATAGTTGATGAATTGAGGGGTAGCTTTGCAAATACAAACATTTGATGGTTGTCTTCCAAATATCCATAATGTAAGGAGTATATATGCCAATAATCCTTGTTTTTTTATGGTTTGTTATAAGGCTAAATTTCACAAAACCCCCCAGGATTCGGCCCTTCATTAGGAAATGACCCGAAGAGCGTTTGAAAATGTCGCAACCTTCAGGATGGTCGTTTTCTTTGGGGAGTGTCTGAAAAAGTTTTTTGAGGTAGATCAGTGACAATTCCAAGCTTTCACGGGTTTATCTCAAAACATGCCAAACTTCTTAGATACTATTCTTCAAAATTTGGCATGTTTAAAGTAATGGTTAGGATTTTTAACGTAGTGATGAACCTACAAAAGGGGTTAGAAACCAAAGAAGCTTGATTTAGGGATGATTTAGGGACTTGTTAATCAGGAAAATTTGGCATGTTCAAAGTAACTGTTATTGCTTTTATTGGCTATTAAAATTTTGCGTGTTGATTGGTGCATAAGCATTACAGATATCAATCAAGCTGTCCTTGGAGATGAATGGTGGGGACTATAAACAGATGCTTTGAACCCTCAAATATAGGGATGAAAAACCCTCTTTAACTTTCAGATTTTTTTATCAACAAACCCCGTTTTAACTTTGAGATTTTACGTAGTTCTTTTTTGACGAAATCTCAAAGTTAAATGGGGATTTTCTTATACCCTAAACTTAATGGGGATTTTTTGATATTTCAAAGCTATGGGGGTTATCCGATATTTGTCCAAACTTTAAGGGGATTTTTCTGATATTTACCCCAATAATTTACTTGTGGAGGCAGT
Source organism: Asparagus kiusianus (assembly GCA_022839385.1). Classification (NCBI taxonomy): domain Eukaryota; kingdom Viridiplantae; phylum Streptophyta; class Magnoliopsida; order Asparagales; family Asparagaceae; genus Asparagus; species Asparagus kiusianus. Next base: position 259,484 of record BQKN01066250.1, read on the forward strand.
GCAGGATGTATTTTGTATACTGTTCTTTTCTTTTCTTCTAATTACATATGTAAACAGAGTAACCAGTTATACAAACTGAACAAAACAACAAGTCTGCCATTGCTAGCCCTAACGGTCTCAGCGAAGCAGCATGACCATTTCAGGTCAGCGACTAAAAATCAAAAGAAATAACAAAATTTGCTCCCAAGCTACAAATATGAACTAATTAATCATGGGGTTTTCAGATACTGGTCTTTCAAATTTCCAATTGTTATATATTAGTTCTCTAAATCTTTAAAATTGCTCATACACGTACCTCAAAGGGTCTTGTAATTTGGTCCCTCGATTACTAAAATACCTCCATCGACTTATGTTTTCATGGATACAAAGGCATAGGGCGTCTAGGGCATCCTGAAGAGCGTTTCCGTAATAGAGGACCAATTTGCAATATCCCTAAGAACTCGAAGGACATACAAGCAACTTCAAAGATTTGAGGGACTAACATAGAACTTCTAAAGATTTGAGGGGCTAATATCAAAAACAGCCCACTGGTCTATGGCGTAAATAATTGAAAAGATCAAAAGACCAAAACTTGCATGTGTACACAAAAAAAATTTAGGAAAATGATAGGGGCACACCCCCACCACAACTCCAACCACACCATCTCTGTCATTTGCTACAGTGTACCAGGCCCCACATGAGATTTTAAATTTTTAAAATCTCATGTAGGGTCCGATGTACTGTAACAAATGAGAGAGGGGGTGTGGTTGGAGTTGTGGTTGGGGGTGCGCCCCTAGTGCCACCCAAAAAATTAAGATGGTGATGTTGGGGAATTCAAGCTAGTCGACCACCTGTCAAATATGAACTATCGTGCGAAATTTGCTTTACTGGATCTTGTATTAAGACAATAGAAAGAAGAAATCACAGCAAATTTAAAAATTACAAGAAAAAGAGAACACCGAGTTTTAACGAGGTTCGGCAACTTGCCTACGTCCTCGGAGCCACATAAATAATTTTCTTTAATATTAAAGAAGAATACAGGCCTGCAAAGAGAAGATCTCAAACTTGAGATCTCTCAAAAGAGAACCAATAGAAACTCTCTGTTCTTCTTTCAATGCGTGAGATTTTCTAACTTGAAAATCTCTCATCATCTCAAAAAATCGCTACAGGAAACGAGCACGGATCTTTCCTCTGAAAAATAGCCGCTTGGGAGATTCTCTAAAAAGAAACGTTGCCACCTCAAAATCGCTTGAGAAAAGAACTCAGCGATTTCTCGTGCTCTGTAGGCTGTCTAAAAATCATAATAGATAACTGATCCCCATCAAAACACCGACGATGGAAGTTACAATCTGACGACTTTCAGAAGGTTACAATTTGAAGACTTTCATGTAGATTGATGAATGTTACAATCTGATGACCTTCACAATAACTGATAAAAGCTCTAATCAACAGCTTTCACAATCAATATCAGGAGTTACAATCTGACGACTCTCATATTCTTAAGGAGCTAAGACGAAGATTACAAGATAATGATCTTTGCAACGCTATGACAAAAGAGATTACTTGTTGATAATCTCTTCGAAGCAAGACGCGGAACTCATCACCACGCTCTAAGACCAAAACGCAGAGGACATCCCTACGCATCAACACCAAAACGCGGAGGTCCTCCCCGTGTGTCAACATTAAAACGCTGGGGTCGGACTCGCGTTGCAATATCAAAATGCTGGAGTCGAACCTACGTTGCAACATCAGGGTTAGACCCGTGTGTTTGTATTTGACTGGTTCAAACAAAACCTGAACGGTTTTAAAACCGTATCTCCACTTAATGGGGTCGGTTACACCCCATTATGGAGAGATTTTAAGGGGATTACACCCCTTAAACCCTTAAACAGTTTCAAAACTGTTTCCCATGATTTGAGGGCGGTTACACCCCACTTAGGAGAGAATTAAAGGGGTGATTATACCCCTTAATCTCCCTATAAAATAGGGGTAAACTCAACTGAGTTCGTCTCCTGTTCGGTTAGAACTTCTTGGCTCGGATTGACCATTCGGCTTGGCAGCAACAGGAGAGATCCTTGGGGGAGCTTTTGAGGAGATCGGCATCATCCTCCAACGAAGATCATCTTCAACTTCGGCAACAGAGAGCTTCTGGCCTTGGCTTATTAACTGATTTTTGGTTCAAATCAACTCTTTCAAGAGTTCTTCTAAACTCGTTCAGAGTTCTAAAACTTGCCACGCAAGTTCTTCACAACATCAAATCATGTCGTTCCAGTGAATCAAAACGTCGGATCGTCAACGGAGAGCAAACTCGACGCGAGCATTCGTGGGAGGCACTCCATCGCCACCGTGAAGAACCCAGTTTTAAACAAAGGGGAGAATCCAGATTGTTCTCCTCTCTTTTATAATCGGAATCCAATTGTAATTAAGATTAAAGGAATGCAAATCAAATTTCCTTCATTGTCTTTTTACTTCAAAATTTTCCACGAACATGCTCTGGGTTCCCTTTTATAGGGAAACCCTAGCTAGGCTGTCGTGAGCTGGATCTCGACCTCGCCTGTGTGAGAGTCTCACTCGAGCTCACCTGATCCAATCACAAATCAAGCTCGCCTACGCCACGCTCGTTCGACCTCGCCTGTAGGGCCTTCACTCGAGCTCGCCTGACCCCGCCTGGATCACGAGCGCCACGAGCTCGCCTGCCCTTATCGTCGACTTTGAGTGAACCTCTCCTGCAGATCTTTGACCTCGCCTGAAGGTCATCCGCTCGAGCTCGCCTGAAGCTCACCGCCTGACAGGTTTAAGTTTACAGCCATTTCCCAAAAATCTCCTATTTAGAGACCAAACCGCCATCAGCAAACTCTCTTAACAAGCATCTTCTTATCGTGTGGTTCCGTCTTCATCACCTATGCATGAAGGCCAACTAAAATTACGCACAACTCTAATTTCTGAATGGTGACTGCTTTAGTCAACATATCTGCAGGATTTTGGCTCCCCAAAATCTTCTCCAAATGTAACTTCACGTCCTCAATCATCAAGTGTATGGAGTGGTAATGTAACTCGATGTGCTTCGTTCTGGCATGAAATACTTGGTTCTTAGCAAGGTGTATAACACTTTGACTATCATAATAAAGAAATTCGTTCCCCCACTTCAGACCTAACTCTCCCAGGCACCCGGTTAACCAAATCATTTCTTTGCTCGCCTCGGTCATTGCGACATTCTCTGCCTCAGCTGTGGATACCGTCATAATCTTTTGCACCCAACTCACTGCTGTCGATCCTAAAGTATAAACATACTCCGTGGTGCTTCGCCTTGTATCATGATCACCGGCAAAATCTGCATCCACGTATCCCTACAGTACCAGTTCCTTTCTCCCGAAACACAGTAGCATATTTGTAGTCCCTCTCAAATATCACGATATCTACTTCACAGCCACCTAATGCTGTTTCCCTGGGTTGCTTGCAAACCTGCTCACAACTCCCACTACATGTGTAATATCCGGCCTCGTGCAAACTATTGTGTACATTAGACTGCCAATAGCTGATGAATAAGACACCTTTCTCATGTGCTCCTTTTCTACACCAGTCTTAGGCGATTGTTCTCCAGATAACTTGAGCTGGCTTCCAAGGGGCGTGTTAACGATCTTAGCATTCTGGATGTTAAATCTCTGAAGTACTTTCTTAATTTATTTAGACTGACTCGATATAGGCTGTATAAAAATTATTGTAGATAGCTGATCCCCATCAAACACCGATAATAGAAGTTACAATTTGACGGTTTCCAGAAGGCTACAATTAAAAAAATTTAACGTAGATTGATAAAGGTTACAATCTGACGACCTTCACAATAACCGATAAAAACTCTAATTCAACAACCTTCACAATCATCAACAAGAGTTACAATCTGACGAATCTTACATTTCAAAGAACCAAATGTAAAGATTACAAACTGATGATCTCTGCAACGATCTCTTTAAATCAAACACATGGTTCACCGTAGCGTTCCAGTTCAAAACGCAGGGTTCATCCCCAGCGTTCCAGTTGGAAACGCAGGGTTCAACCCTAATGTTCAAGTCCAGACGCAGAGCTCGTGGCCACGTTGCAGACTCAAAACACCGAGCTCGTGGCCACGTTTCAGACTCAAAACGTCGAGCTCGTGGCTGCGTTCCAGACTCAAAATGTAGAACTCACCCCTCGTTCCCAAACAAGATGCATAGGTCCTCCCTGCATTGCAACATTAGAACGCAAGGATCGGACCCGTGTTTTCTACGTTTGACTGGTTCAAACAGAACCTGAACGGTTTCAAAACCGTATCTCCACTTAATAGGGTCGGTTACACTCTATTAAGGAGTGATTTTAGGGGTTGGTTACATCCCTTTTACCCCTGAACGGTTTCAAAATCATTTTTCATGAAATGGGGTCGGTTACACCCCATTAAGGAGAGATTTTAGGGGGCGGTTACACCCCTAAATCCCCTATAAATAGTTAAAAAATCAGCTTAAAATGGGAATCTTTTGGAGATCAAAAAATCTAAAAGGAGATCGATATTCATCCTCAGAGTGTTTTCATCATCAGCAATAGAGATCTTGGAGCTTATATCTTAGCTTACTAACGGAATTTTTGGTTTCAAATCAACTCTTTCACAAAGTTTAAAAAAACTCGCACTGAGTTATAAAACTCGTTAAGAGTTCTTTTCATACTGGCCACGCAAGACCGTTCCAGTGAAGTGATACGTTCGGATCGTTAACGAGAAGCAATATCGATACAAACATCGAGGGAGACATCTCATCACTACCGTGAAGAATCTAGTTTTGAGCAAACTCGACGCGAGCATTCGAGGGAGGCACTCCATCGCCACCGTGAAGAACCTAGAATTAAACAAAGAGGAGAATTCAGATCATTCTCCTCTCTTTTGTAATCAGAAAATCCAATTATAATTAAGATTAAAGGAATACAAATCAATTTTCCTTCATTTCTTTTTACTTCAAATTTTCTAACATACAAGCATCCTCAACCATTTTGGTTACTTCCTCGGTGTTAATCATAAACACTTCACGGGATTATCCGAGACTGGATACGATAGCCTCTGAAGCGACTGCCGAGCAAGCGTCTGATGCTTCTTCGTCTGAGGATAGTCCTCTATTCATCCTCATATAGTCCATGTGTCTAGTAGTTCCTACGCGTAGCCGAGTCAGACGATACAAAATGAGGGGGTCTAAAGTTGAGGTTCGAGTCGATTTTTCCTTATCAACCATGTTGGTGGTGACCGCGGGTTGTTCATGCCTGATGGCTTCTAACTAGAGCCGAGATATTAGTTAGGCTATCCACAAATTGACTCTTCTTACTGGAGAGAAATTAGGGTTGGAGCTATTTGAACTAATCAGAAACTTTCCCTTATCGACCACGTTGATAGTGACTGCTGGGAGTTCATCATCTTGAACAACTGATCATCTTTTACGAAAACGCCTTGATTTAGGCTTTGATGCTTCAGTGGAGATCCTCTCGAATACCGAGACCCTCTGTGGAGTGGTCTTGGGGCAGCTACATGCTGATAATACTGTCCTGATTAGTTTGGTACACAAATAATGAAAGTCCATCTCCTGGGCATTTCTCTTTCGAGATTTGTTCGTACCCTCAGCTCGATAGTACAACTCATCAGCATGATTGCCGGAGCAACCTATCATGTGCCGGCATAATTTCCTAGGTATAACGTTATCATCATCAGACGAATACATTTCATTTTGGGGATATAGCGCTTTGTTAGTGTCTTCGAGAGTCACACGTTTGGAGTTACGCCTTTGTGAGCGCGGGACCTCAATGGGCTTTTGGACTCTGACTCGCAGTTCGATGCAGTCAGTTACCAAAAATTTTCGTTTATGAGAAAAATCAAACTTGTTGTAAGGACGAGTGCGACCCCCAACTCGATGAGTTGCTCGGGGTTCAGTCACCGGACCCAAGCATTCTTTGATCAGAACTTTACCTCGATCCTCGTGTAAAGGACCCAAGCGATCAGTCATCCTCATCTTGAATTGGGACAAGTTAATGCCACCGTGGGGCTCTGCTCGAGGTGTGTGATGCATCGGGACAGAAACAGGGGCTGTCGAAATCTTAAACAGGACTATGGGAGATGAACCAGGTGCAAACTGAACCGAACCGGGTGCGAACCGATGCCAACCACCACTTGGTGGCCCAGTTCTGATCGAGCCACCATTTGGTAGCTCGGTTCTGGCCGAGTCACCAGATGGTGGTTCATGCATTCCGACAGTTCCGGACGCTGTTTGACTTTTTATCGATGCTGTTACGGACTTTGGTTTCCAAACATAGCGTGGTTCCGGTGGCTTCTTGATCACCTCTTTTTGCCTCAGCTTTTGCGCTTCTTGCATGAGAATCCGTGCGTGCGCAATCAAGGTACGACGCTTCTGAATGCGCTCCTCAAGGATTGAGCGAGCCCGTTTGACTTGGATCCATTCATCCGCTGTTGGTTTGAAGGAGAGGACATCTGTTTGCTGCTGGGACACTCGGTGCCTTATGAGTTTCAAATCCACCTCATAGCAGATCCCGTCAATAGGCTCCAATGTCTTGGTGAATTGGCACGCGAGTCATTAGCGCTTTCTTTGGCGAGCTCTTTTCGATAAAGTTAGTGCGCATTCAGTACTCAACTCCTTAATTGAGAAAGAGTTCAGATCTATAACTCCGACTTTATTGTAGGCCAGAGGAGCGTTGCGAGGTGCAGCTATTGCAGCAATGGGGACGTTGATCTTACGCTTGCGAGGAGCAGAGGATCTGGAGGAGGAGGACGATAGATATTCTTCGAACTTCTGTTGGTCGAACTGGTATTCGACCTCTTCATCAACCGGGATCCGGATCCGAGGTTGCGACACGACAGTTTCCGCAGCGAGGCTGTTGACTCACATTATGGTCGCCAGATTGTTTTCGTCAAAAGTTGTCGCTTTCATTATTGTCAAACCTGTTACACCATTTATTGATTATAAGTTCGAGTTGATCTTTATAAGATCTTCTTACAATGAGAAAAGTAAAGATTATAACTCTATAAAACAAAACGCAGCAGTAGTTTATCTCCTGTTGCTTTGTGGGATATTTACTTGTGCCGACCACCACAGATCAAATCTAGTTGACAAGTATAATTATGCTCTTGTTTCACGAAGGAAACAATCATAACAGCGACAATCACGACCAAGCGAGATTGTGGCTCTTCTCGAGATCAAAACAAGGTTTGATCGGAAAGAGGGGGAGAGAATCTCAAATCTTTCGAAGGCTTTCTTTTTATGAAAAAGTTCACCAAGATCTGCCAATTCTCCTCTAAAATTCGTGGTCTACTGTTCAATTGGACAACATCTCGCCCTTAGATTTCAGATCCTCTCAACTGAAGACCTTAGGCTTCTATTTATAGGTTTTTATCGTCGTATTTTCTGATAAGATTAAGTGTTTTGACGTCATCTGCAGTTGATAATCGCCCAGGTGCCTATAAGGATAGCTTCAGAACAGTTGGAGAGGTCCTAGGACATAAGAATACTAATAAAACATCGAAATTTGCATTTTGGGAGGTTTGGGAGGCCCAGTCGTGGTGACTCGGAGTCGTGCGAGTCACCGTTTGGTGACTCGGAGCTATGCGAGTCACCATTTGGTAACTCGGAGCCGTGCGAGTCTCCTAGCCAGTTGTTATGTCTTTTTGACTCTTTTGGTTGTTTGCATTTCCTTTGGTTCGCTTTCTTTCCCCTTTACGCGTGTTTCGTCAATTTGTTGACTTGTGCGCTTTTACCGATTTGCTTCATGCGTTTCATCGTCATTAGATAAACTTCTTTGACTCGGATGATGTCGTTCATTATGTTCTCTTTGTCTTGAACTGTGTGTGGGAATCCATAGGCAATTTTTGACGTCTACAATAACAGCTTCTTTGCTCAACCAATTGTGCCTACCAGCTACCAAGCAAGCCAAATGTGGCGTAATCAACTCTCAACGACATAACTCCTTGATTACTCACCTTAGTAACTAACGGCATAATTGAAATAAAATTTTACATAATGCAATAGAAATAAAATTTTACACAATGTACTTGCTCTATATTCTTAGAGAAGCTTTAGGCAGTAAGGAGCATTTGAAAACAACATATTCTTTATTTCTTAGTTCATCAATATATACCGTTTTCCAGAAACTAAATGGCTAAATACATAGATTGGTGTTTTAATTCCACCTCAGCTACTGATTACGTACTTCAATTAGGAAAACCTATTTTGAGACATTTTAATTGATTCAAATAACCAACAAGACATAATTTCTTATCGTCGGTCAAATTTTCAGTGAGAGTGTGTCACGTGCCACGCACGTAATGACTTAAAATATTTTTTATTGCTGATGTGGCAGGAGCTCTCTAACATGGAGAAAATAGTTAGGAAAATTTAATTAGGTTTTAGAATTTAAAAGTAGCAAAATTGCATGAATTTGAAACTAGAGTTTTCAAATAGGGGGATTCAAGCTGAATTGATAAGAATAAGCAAGAGCAAATTGTACCGTGTGAGAACTTAGGTTATTATCCTTGAAATTGAGTGTAGAAGCAAGTAGATTATGTCATCATCAAGTTCAAGCTCTCGTTTAAAAGCATCTAAAAACATTCTAAATCATCACGTGTCGCGCACGTGAGGGGCTCCCACCGTAAATTTGACAGACAACGATAAATTATGTCTTGTTGGTTAATGTAATCAATTAAAATGTCTTAAAGTAGATTTGACTAATTAAAATACCTTATTAATAATTGGGGAGGAATTAAAATACAATCTGCGTATTTAGCCGAAACTAAAATCTTTGGAATATCGCTAGAAAGTAAGCAAATCACAAACTAATGAATAAGATGTAGAATTAGAGGCGTAGGTGACGAAGCTCAGGAAAATTGAAGCAGAAAACATTTTGGATGCTACATGGTCGACCGTGAGTGAAGCTGCGGTCGACCACGGACGTGCACGAACACAAGAAAGTTTTTGGACTTTTTACGGTCGACTGCGAGTGATGCGGCGGTCGATCATGAGACCATGTAGTGGTTTTTTGTTCTCTGTCGATTGGCCACGGTCAACCGCGATTGTCATGACGGTCGACCGCGAAGCGGTTTTAGGTCTGGGCTTGGTTTTCTACACTGATTAGGTTTCCTGTTTAATATAAATAGCAACCATGTTTTTAGGATTTTCTATCGATTGATTGGGTAGTTTGAAGGTGATTTTGAGCACATAAAAGAGAGGTATTTTCTGAGCTATTGTTTGAGGGTTTAGTTTGAGAGATTTGTGAGATTTGTTTGAGAGATTTGAGAGATTTGTTTGAGAGGTTAGTTGAGTAATTTTATAATCTCTACTTTGTACTCTTTTTCTCTATAGTTGAAACACATTCCTTCTTGCTCCGTGGACGTAGGTAATTTGCCGAACCATATTAACTTTTGTGTTTGAGTTGGTGCCGTTATATTTGGATTGTTTGTATTTCTCTCTCAGCGTTTGTGTTTGTTCTGCCAGGCACAACAAGTGATATCAGAGCTCGGACTACGCTTGGGCTATTTGGAGGAGTAGATCACTTTGGAAGCTCGGCTTGGGCTTCGTTTGGAGTTAAAGGTGAGATTTTTTTAGTAAAGACTCTATCTTTTTTAGTTTTTGGATCTGTTCTTCGTTTGTTCTGCTTTGGTTATTGGTGCTTTGAGGAATTATGGCCGAGAAAGAAGGAGTTGTGGAGGGTACTTTAGGTGTGAAGACCGTCCAAAGTTTGAATAATCACTCTATGAAGATAGACGTGGAGAAGTTTAATAGCACTAATAATTTTGTACTTTGGTGATGTGAAGTCTTGGATGCGTTGGACGCGTAAAATTTAGAAGATACTTTAGAATTGGATGGCAAGCAAGATGATATTGATGAGAAGGTTTGGAAGAAGATGAATCGAACGACGTGTGCTGTAATTAGGTCTTGTTTGACTCAAGATTTGAAGTATGATGTGATCAATGAGACTTCAGCTAAGAACATTTGAGAGATCCTTGAGAGAAAGTATTTGACTAAGAGTGTAAAGAATAGCTTGCATTTGAAGAGGAGGCTTTATCGCTTCTAATTGAAGAAAGGAACCTCTATTGATGATCACATGAACCACTACACGAAGCTTCTTACGGATTTGGCGAATGTAGATATTATGATTGAAGATGAAGATAAGGCATTATTGTTGTTGAGTTCCTTGCCTGAGGAGAAATATGAGACTTTCGTTCTTACTCTTATTAATGGGAAGACATCTCTTTCGTATAGTGAGGTCACCACTGCACTTATGAACTATCAGCTTTGAAAGAAATATAAGGAGTCTACAAGTGACACAATAGCAGAGGCGTTGGTTGCAAGAGGGAAGAATCCAAACCAAAAAAATTAGAAGTCACAATTTAGAACAGGACATCCTACAGTTAGAAAAGATCAGTGTGCTTGGTGCAATGAGACTGGTCATTGGAAGAAAGATTGTCTAAAGCTCGACGGATGGATGAAGAATAAGCAGAAGGAAAAAGGAAAGCAACCATTATCAGAAACAAACATCGTTATATCGGATGGTAATATTTCTGATACTTCTATTTATTCACTTCTATCAGTCCTATATGTAGCTATTCGGAGAAATCCGAGTGGATGTTGGATAGTGGTGCGACCTATCATGTGTGCCCTAGAAGGGAATGATTCTTCAGTTTTGAAAAGCTGGATAGTAGTGTGGTGTACATAGGAGACAACCGTGCATGCCAGATCCTTAGGATAGGAAGAATTCACATCAAGATGTTTGACGGGACAGTTAGGGAGTTATATGGTGTAAGATATGTTCCTTCTTTGAGGAAGAACTTGATCTTAATTGGAGCTTTGGTTGGAGAGGGTATGAAGGTTCATGTTGAGGACATGATTCTCGAGATTGTGGAAGACTCTTTGATTGTGATGAAGGGCGTCAGGAGGAATAATCTGTACTATTTGATTAGAAGTTCGGTGTCAGGTGGAGAGCTGACGATTTCCGTTGATTCGATTAGACTGTAGTATTTGGGGCTTAGTCATTCCAGTATTGATTTAGAGATAGTGCACAGACCTACAATTTGAAATCCAACAAACACTTTGATGTGAGCAAGAAGACCGAGGTGAAGTTTGACACCTCTATTCACCGCACTAAGGGTCTTTTAGGTGGAGTTCACACGGATGTTTAGGGGCCGTCCAAGGAGGCATCATTAAGAGGTAATAGATGTTTAGTTTTCTTTATTGGTGGTTGTTCGAGGTATGCTTGTGTTGCAACCAAATCCTGATTGGATAAAGTCTTAGTAATATCCAACAGATTTAAGAAGTGTGAGATTAGTAGAAAGGTGAATGTACTTCATTATAATTTTGGTGGGAGGTACAAGAGGGGCCTCTTTCTGTATTTGAGCCGAGCTTACGACATTTTGAGACACTTCAGTGGAAAGAAAATTTTAGGATAACAAGATGAGATGGTAGATTTGGTGAGCTGTTCCTTGCTGGAGAAGGACCGACGTTTGATGTTGAGCATTGATTCTGGTATTGAAACTTTGACATATTTGAGTCACCTTGGTCATAGATTGTCGACTACTACGATTGGAGGTAAAATTCCATTAGATGTTTGGTCTGGTAGTGTCACTTCGGTTGATGCTTCGATGAGGAAGCTAATTGACTCTCAGCAGGTGGAGAGTTTTGGATAGACCTTAGATTGTTTGCTTCAAAAGTTGTTGTTTTCATTGTTATTAAATCTGTTACACTGTTTATCGATAACAAGTTTAAATTGAAAGAAAAGTTGATCTTTTTATAAGATCTTCTTACATAATAAAAAATAAAAGATTATAACTTTATCAAACAACACACATATTCTATTTATTAGTCTCTGTTTGCGTGTGATCTTTGAAAGTACCCTAATGCCGCTAGGAAGGAACCCTAGAGGGGGGTGAATAGGGTCTATGCTAATCTAATCCGATTTATGCCAAATTAAAAACTTATTAATAAATATATCCTAGCACAAGAGGTATGAATAATATATGTGCAAGGATATATAAATAACACAAGGGTGAACAATATAGTGGATGAAATAAACTAGATGCAATAGGCGATATAGGCAATGAGCACAAGTATAAATGAACGCCAATGCAACTCAAACACAAGCAAATGATCACGGAGTTCGGACCTTCCGTCCTACGTCTCCGCTCCCCACTCCCGGAGAGAAATCCACTATCACACCGGGTTTTCAACGATCACCCGAAAACGCTTACACCACACAATATCGGTTTCAACACTCACCGATCAACGTCTACAATCTCACAATGTAACTACACTAACTATCACCTCAAGTGTTGGTCCCTAGCCCGTGTCTCCCTCAAGTGCTCGGAATTATCACCTCTCTCTAGGCTACCGACGCCACTACTCTTGGGACAACCCCGTCTCTCACCACACACTCCTATTGGTGTAGTAGTGTAATACAAGTGATCTCACAATGAAAGCTCACAACAAAAGATTTGTTCTCTACAACAAGGCGAGAACTCAATTAAGCACAACTCTAAGTCACAAACCCCACAACCCAAAATTATACTATGAATGTAAATACAATAAGCTCAATGGTTGTGTGTGTGCAAAGAGATTAATCAAATCTAAACTCAATATAAAACTAGCTTTAATAAGATGATGATCAAATAAATAAATATAAAGCTAGAAAGGAGTTTAGAAAACTTCTCAATGGATGACAAGATATGGAGGGAGAATAGTTGATTGCTCAAACTCCAATAGATGATCTCCTCAAGCTCTTGTAGAATTGAATTCACAAACTCAAACACTCAATTGCTTAAAAGCTTATAAATACACTTTAAACAAACTTAATCAAACTTTAAACCCTTGTTAAACTTTCTTAAAACATTCTCTTGATTAATAGGAGAGTTGAATGCAATGGGGTATTTATAACAACCCAAAACATCAGCAAAAACCCAAGCAAAAAGACCAAAAACCCAAAGATAAACAAAACAGGAAACTAGCCGTTACTGTGCAACGGCTAACTGATGAGTCGACTTAGGGTCGACTCATGACATATGCAGTTTCTGGCAGATGCTGAAAATTATGCGTATCTGGTTTTGTAAAATCAATTAAAAATAGTAAATGAGCTCCAAAAATTATGAAATTTTTTGGAAATGTTCTAGACATGTAGAATAACATGTCAGAGAAAGAATGTCTGAAAAATCATTTCCCAGTTGAGAGAAATAAATGTTTGAACACAGATTTACAGTTTCTAAAAAACTGCAGATATACACGATTTTGTAAAATCAATTTGATACAGTAAATCAACTCCAAAAATAGTAAAACCTGGAGGAAAGTTTCTAAACATGTAGATAAACATGTCAGAGAAAGAATTTATCAAGTATCACTTCTCATTTATGAAAACTCATCAGTTTTGTAAAACATGCACGAACATGTGCACGAACGAAAACGTGAATTTGTAAATTCCTTTAAACATAACAAATCAATTCCAAATTTGATGAAACTTTGAGAAATGTTTGCAAATGATATTTTGAACATGTTACAAAAAGAATTTTTCAATTTGCATTTCCCAATTGTGAAATCTCATTATTTTACAAAAGTGTTCAAAACATGAAAAAGTGATATACATGAAGTTTGATGTTTTGACATAAACAATGTTTTGAAGCTTTGCACAATGATTATATAGACTTGATAAAATATGTATATGATGATTGTTAAGTCTATAAACTGAGAATACAATATTTGAGCTTAGAAACCAAATACGTGTATGTATATGTAAATATCAAAATCTAAAACACTTGTATATATATATATATAACTATATATATGCATAGAAACCAAATACGTGTGTGTATATGATATTGAGCTTAGAGTATCTAACACACATAATATAAAAACCTAAACTAAATATACCCAAGCTTGATGAAGGTCTTCAATGAGCTCAACTTGGTACACTTGCGGATGAAGCTTGACTTGGATCTTTAACTTGAATAGCAATGCTTCACTCCACAATTCCGCCAACCTCCATTTAATATGATCGTTATGGCGTAATCCATCCATCCTCCAACATATTGTTTATCTAGAATACCTAATAGGAAACATAAACACTAGACAAACAATATTAGGAATTGTTTGTAATCATCAAAACAAGATTAGAAGATGTAGGCTCATAACATGAGACCTAACAATCTTTGCCTGTGCCGGGGACATATTAGTCCATGGACCACCGCGGATCTGATCCGGTTGACAAGAGTTAATTGATGCTCTTTTTCATGAAGGAAACAATTGCAGAAATGACAATCACGACCGAGCGAGATTGTGTTTGTTCTCAAGATCAAAACCAAGTTTATCCGGAGGAAAAAATAGAAAAAGAGTTTCAGATCTTTCGAAGGCTTTCTCTTTATGATGAAGTTCGTCAAGATCTGCCAACTCTCCTCTGAAATCCGTGATCTACTGTTCAAATTGATAGCACCTCTCCATCTGATTTCAGATCCCCTCAAATAAAGACCCTGGGCTTCTATTTATAGGCTTTTGTTGCTGTGTTTTCTGATAAGATCAAATGTTTTGACGTCATCTGCAGTTGATAACCGCCTAGGCATACTTAAGGATAGTTTTAGAATAGTTGGGGGATCCTGAGATGAAAGCATTCTAACAATACATCAAAATCCGCGTTTTGGGGAGTTTTGGGAGTCAGTAGTGCCCGTGGTGGCTCGAAACTGTGCGAGCCACCATTTGGTGGCTCACATGGGTGCGAGCCACCATTTGGTGGCTCGCACTCATGCGAGCCTCATGGCCTGTTTCGTTTGTCTTTTTAACATTTTGGCTATTTGTAGCTCCTTCAGTTTGCTTGTCTTGCATTTGTTTTGTCTTTTCGCATATTTCGTCGCTTTGTTGACTCATGCGCTTCCGCGATTCGTTTTATGCGTTTTGTTAACTTAGACATGACTGGTGAGTGTGTTGGCCACTTGGAGCTGGCCTTTCCGGTAGCTTGTTGCTAAGTCATCTTTTGCCCGATACGTGTCGACTGGTGAGTGATGGGATGTCACTTTAGTGACATGGGGAATCAGTAGCCGTTGAGGCTTGTCAGCGGGTGACGTGAAGTCACTTCTCTGGTATGGGGATCCAGCAGCCGTCGGGTCCTGTCGATGAGTGACGTGGAGTCACTTCTGTGTTATGGGGACCCATCAGCTGTCGGGGCTTGTCGGCGAGCAACGTGGAGTCGTAATGATGATTATAAATGATAAAATAATACTGAGAAATAATGTTCTAATTTGCCATCGAGGGAAGTATCAGCTGATCGCTGAGTAGCAATCTTTTGCTCGACTGAGTCCGCCTTTTGAGTCGTCTTTGGGGAATGAAGCCGGCTCGATTGAGTCTGTTCTCAGGATAGCATATTTGTAAGAAACAGGGGATACCCCATAACAATGTGGAAGGCAAAAAATTTCACACCTTATTTTTGCGGATTACTTGTTAATTTTTGCAAAGGTGACCTCAATTCAATCTAAAAAATTCATCAATGTGTTACCAACTTTAGTCAAGTCTCTTGACTTGAAGCAAATCCTAACAAATATGCTATTTTCTATGGGGGAGTAGATGAAACTGTAAAGGATTCAATTCAGGACTTTTTGTGCTACACTGAGGGAAAAATGCCAATCAATTACCTAGGTGTTCCTCTTGTATGCAAGAGACTAACCTACCTGGATTGCAACCCTCTTCTAAGTAAAATCTCCAATCAATTTCAAAATAGTCTGATGAACAAAAACCTATCATATTGTGGAAGATTACAAGTGATAAAAAGTATAATTCTGGGAATTCAAATTTATTGGACTTCTAAATATGTTCTACCAGTGAAAGTACTACAAAAAGTGGATGAACTCCGTAGGAATTTCCTCTGGAGTAAGAAAGATCATGCTTTGAAGCACTCACTGGTTTCATGGGATAGAGTATGTACAAGTAAAATGTATGGTGGCTTGGGAATTTTCTCTTCAACTATTTGAAACTTAGCAACAGCTTTGAAGATATTGTGGGATATACATATCAATAAAGAGCTTCTATGGATCAAGTGGATTCATGACACTTATCTAAAGCACATGAATATATGGCAGGTGGAAATGAAAGTTTGTGATTCATGGATGTGGAAACAGTAACTTAAATCCAGGAATAAAGTCTTGGATATTTATTAAGAAAATATAATTTTGCCTTTGTGTTTTAGTCCCACATCGGAAATTGAAAAAAAATTCTCTCTCCCTCAACCGTATAAATACACACCCCTTATTCACATTCCGCAATACAAGAAAATAAAGTTTTTTCTCCTCCCCTTTGGTATTAAAGAAATAGCTTTTCCCCTCTATATATTTTGTTGTTAATTTTATGGGCAATCTTCTTCATCTGAGCTGAATCTCTGTACTCTCGCCCGAGTACGGAGGCCGACCATTTCCGGGAGCTTTTACCGCTAGGGGGAGGGAGCCATTTGCGCCAGGGCGATAGACGTGTTCTCAATTTTCTAGGACAGTGATTACACAACTACTTCCCGTTAGGCCTGATTTTTCTAACTTATATTATTTATCTTTAGATTTAATTTCTTATTTAATTCGGATTTAATTTACATGCTATACCATTTGTTTTGATAAATTTCCAACAATTCTAGAAGATTGAGGATCTTATAGCTTTTGTTGAAATCCGAATTTAAAAAATAAAAGGTTACTGTTCTTTAAAAATTATTAAATGTTACTGTTTACGGAGAAAACTATTTCGGTTACTGTTCATCACATTTTTGTTCTGTTAATTTAATTAATTGCTTTAATTTCTATCAATTACTGCATTTATTTAATTGTTGTTCATTACTGCTAATTAATTTTAATTACAATTAACCAGAGGTCTTCTTTTGTAAGAGTATGTACTCTGAACATTGAATATATCTTTATCGTAGTTCAGTATGTTAATATTAACCATCAGGACACCAGTGCAATAAGTATAATCATGCAGTAGTTACACCATAATTGTGATTTATTTTAAACTATATACTCAAAGTATTATTATGATTATTGTATTAGTAAGCTGGAGAAAAGTTAATTTCTCTGCATCATCTTTATAGCCTTGTATAGGATTCTAAATGTAGACCCTTCTATGGTTGTTTTGTTAAACAAGATTAATTCAACACTCCCGATCAGCAAGTCTACATTTAACAAATCTTTAGCCCTCTGACTTGTAGGATTATGCAGAACAAATGTCTCTAAGAGGAAATTTGATTGGTATCTAATGACATGATGTATTGCTCTATAATTAGTTCACGAGCAACTTCACTGACATAACATTCAGTTATCTCATGTTTGATGAGATTTGTATGGATTTGATTATTGTTGGTGTATTTTATTGTTTGTCCAGTAGAACCTCTCAAAGTTACTGGTTTTGTTTAATTTTTTTTTT
>BQKN01066250.1:277773-293075 GCA_022839385.1 Asparagus kiusianus
TTTTATATGGTGAATTATATTTAAATCTTCAAATGTAAAGCTTATCTCTTTTATTGAATTATGATGGATGTTCATATATCATATTAGATCACTTGCATTTCTTACATTACAAGGGTTTATGCAAGAATGCAGATTTTAATTAAAAAATTAAATGCATTTAAAATGTCAAAATGATATGTTTAAGAGGTGGTACTAGAAAATGACCATGTAAATTTGGAGGGTCTCCTTATAGACAACCAATTTAAATTTAGAAGGTCTTTTTTGTAGGTAACCAATTTAAATTTGGATGGTCTCTTTGAAGGCAACCAAATTTGCAACCTCTTATAATAGAAATATTTTAAAATTTTATGCATATGTAGTAAGATATATTTTAAGATACGAAATCCTATTATAAGGTTCTCTTTAATGCTTTTCATGTATTTATTATTAATTTCATTCATGTATGTGCATATGCATGCATGTAAAGATATAATTGTTGTTTTTTAGTTCCACATTAGTTTGAAATGTTCAAATATTAAGGTCAAATTCTAATCTGCACAAACACTATGCAGTTACATCTTCAGACATAGATTACGATCATAGACTATGATCTTTTATGCTAACATGTTTTGATGTCCTATCATTTTTAATAGTGACTAGAAAGAGTAATTTTATAGCTCTTCATTTGACTACATGTATAATGCTTTCTCTTAAGATTTTAGGAAATGATCAGAATTGATATAAATATGCTCTGTCAACTAATATGTCTAGTTACAGGAGATGTGATAAATCAATGTACTGGAAAATCAAATCAAGAGGTATATCTTATAACTTATTTCTAGATGATGAATAAAAGTTATATTGAAATTAGTCCATCAAATAAAAAAATTGCTATTAGGCTTATCCTTATAAGTTGTTTAAAATTAATCTCTCCTCTTGCTTCTTGTACTCTTGCCTGGAGAGACTAATTTTAAATAACATAATAAGAAGATGACCTAATGTCAATTTCAAACAATATGAAGGACTAAATACAAAATAATTTAAGAACTTGATAAATAAATACAACGCCTGATAGGCAAAGTTGTGATCTTGGACTTTGTAAAGTCTGAGAAAAATCTTACTGACTCTTTGATTAAGGGATTATCTAGGAGTGTGGTTTTGGATTCATCGAGGGAGATGGGGTTAAGTCCATAAAAGAGTTCACTAACAGTGGTAACCTGTAGGCTGTCTAAAAATCACAATGGATAGCTGATTAAAACAAGCCCCGATAACGGAAGTCACAATCAAACGACTTCCACGATCACCGCAAACACGACCTCATTTCTGAGATGATTGGTCTTGATGGCTGCGACAACAGCATGACTAATAGAGATGCTGATGAGCAGTGTAATGATTTTAGAAATAAAAGGTTGGACTTAATTGGTGAATTGCTTGGTAGAGAGCTGTGGGCAAATATTCGTCTAAAAGACACTATGGATGTTGATTCCCGTCTAAGCTCCTACAACGAAAGCTACAATCAAATAGCTTTCGGGTCGATAAACGAAGAAACTGCAAATGGAGGCCTTTTCACATAGATCGAGAAGAGTTATAATTCGACGACACTTCCGACAACTGATAGAAACTCTATTCAGCAGTCTTCACAATCTACAGTGAAGGTTACAATTTGACGACTTTCACACTCCACCACAGCTAAAGCGAGGATTACAGAACAACGGTCTTTGCAACACCTTACAGAAGAAGTTACAAGTCAACAAACTCCTTCTAAAACGCGGAAGTCATCCTCGCGTCACAAATATGGAAGTGCAGGCGACCCCCGTGTTTCCAAGTCACAACTCAACGTGAGCGACCCTCGCGTTCATAAGGGTTCAACTCATACTGACCCCCGCGTTTTCAAGCAAGGAACAAATCAAAACGCGAGCGACCCTCGCGTTCATCAATGTTCAGCTAACACCGACCCTCGCGTCATAATTCTAAGACATGAAGTTGGGTTCTGAACGCCAGAGTGGGCGTTTGACTTGTTCAAACACAAGTCGAACGGTTCCAGAACCGTTTATCCCACGTTCTGAGGGATTTTCGCCCACGTAGGAGCGGATATAGGGGTCAGTTATAACCCCTTATCCCCATATAAAACTCAACAAACTCGACTGAGTTAAGGGAGAGCAGGCTGGCTCGTGAGGGGTTGAAGAGTGGAATCAGGAGTTAGCAGCTGAAGGAAACTCTGGAGGATCTCAACCACCCTGGTTCGGTGATTCAGCAACCACAGCAAAATCCTTAGAGATAGGATTTTCGAATCGATCTCAGAAGATCAAATCTGAGAAGATTCTTCAACAACAGAATACAGCTTGATCATTAACCGAATTTTTGGTTCTAACAACTCTATCTACAGAGTTTAAACTCGTTCAGAGTTCTTAAACTCATTAAAGAGTTACGTATAAAACTTCCTATAGAAGTTCATCGTTCCCACGAGATAAGAGACGGTCGGATCGTCAACGGAGAGCAAGTTCGACGCAAGCAATCGAAGGAGGCACTCCATCGCTACCAAGAAGAACCCAGTTTTAAACAAAGGAGAAAACCAGATTCGTTTTCTTCTCTTTTGTAATCAAGTTGTAACCGAGATCAAAGGAATCAAAGTCAAATTTTCTTTATTCTCTTCTTTACGATTTTTCCAACAAACAAAAGATGGCGACTCCGCTGGGGACTAGCTTCTCCGATGAAGAAGTGGTGGCGCAATCCGACGTCCATCTCATGGGAACTACTATAGAAACTCTCGTCGTGGAGTTTGATCAAGCAAAATATGAGGAAGCATTATCCTCTGGATCGCTTAGCCCCAAGGCTAAGCACGATGTACGCAAGACCTCCAAGAAGGTCAATTCTGTTGTCGAAGTGCCGAAGAAAGCCCTCTCCTTCGGCCAGGAACTCAAGTTGGCTCTGCAGGCGGAAGATCCCACCTCCGCGTCAGCCCAACGTGCTTCGGGCCACAAACGGCCTTTGGAAGAGACGAGTCCTGTGAACGTCAATGACGTTGCTGCTAAGGCTTTGAGACAAGCCAAAAAGAACGCTGCTCGCCGACGGAGAAGATCCATACGATGAGCACACTTACGAGAAAGCCGATTGTTAACCCAACGCGAACATCGCGTTACTGAAAATCCAACCGAGCCTACCGTTCCCAAAGAAGAACGCTCACTGCGTGGCAATGAGCCCGACTACGAACCTAGGCTGATACAGCTCAAACGCGACCCTGAGTGGCGCGTTGTTCAATCAAAACGCAGCCCTCAGAAGGGAGCTATCAAAACTAAACGCGCCCCTCAGGGGCGCGTTCCAATTGAACATGGCTCTCAGGAGTCTGTCTCACAAATTAAACGCGACCCTCAGGTGCGCGTTCAAACGAAGCGTAACTCTCAGAAGTCCGTTTCACCAACCAAACGTGACCCTCAGGGGCGCGTTCAACCAAAACTCGACCCTCAGAGGTCAAGTTCTTCATTTAAACGTAGGCCTCGGCCTAGTGTTTACAAATCTCAACGCGACCCTCGCGTTATGTCTCAAGAACGCGATCTTCAAGGGGTCCGTCAGGTTCAAAAAGGTCAGCGTGGCTTTAAAATTCACGTTCGACAAGAACCAACCTCACCCACCCAAGGGCAGGGGGTTCCATCTCCACCTCCTAGCCCGGGGAAAGTTTCCTCCCAAATTCCTGACTTACGGGAATTATTGTCAAGAGGAAAATCAACAGCACAAGCAGCTCACTCATGTCAATGTGAGAGGCTCATCTCGGCAGTCCTGTCAGAATGCCCTTGTTGTGCATCCGCACCTCGTCAGTCAGTATTCGATAGGTTGACAAACGTTGTTAGGCCTGCCAAACGACAACGCCGCAACAGAAAGAAGACAACTGAAGCGGAATACACTCAGGTCACTATCAACATGATCGGCCGAGGGAAGGCCTCGCATACTGATTCTGACGAGTCACAAGAGAGTCATCTGCCAACTGTCTGAGAAATTTGTGACCAGTTCGAAGGAGTATATCAGAATACTCGGACTCGGACGGGAACTATTCGCCCGGTTGACTATCAAAAATTAGCCAAGGGCATTACGACAAGTGAGGAACATTCGGCAATAGCCGAATCTCAATCTTCAAGCTCTGTTGGAGCTCGCGAGGTTTCTGCTTACACAACAGGGAACCATGAAGACATAGCCAAAAGAGTGGACGAACATAGTGTCATACTCCAAACGCAGCAGGAAACACTTCTCCAATTAAAGGAGATGTTGGCCCAGCTTCTTGCTGAAAAAGACCACAAACTCGAATCTTCCCGGAGAACAACTTCGAAAGGAAAACAAAGAGTGCACGAACATTCAGATCGTGAGACTCACAATCTGGGATCTTCTTCCGAAGGTGAGAGGGAGATAGAAAAAGAACTGCACCCTCAATCCACCAAGGTGGATGAACTGGAGGCTCGCCTCAACGCAATCGCTAACAGAAGCGAGCTTCGCGAAGAGGGAGTAGTACGGCCTTACCCTGCTGAGTGGGATACAGCTCCCTACCCACCAAAATTTAAGGCCCCTACCTTACAACCTTTCGATGGCACAGGATCGCCGAATCAACACATCTACTACTTCAAATCCCAAACTGGAGACGTAGTAGCGAATGATGCTATCCTGACCAGGTTATTCATCGGTACCCTTAAGGGTGTCGCTTTCGAATGGTTCATGAAGCTGCCTGCTGGATCTATCCAAAAATGGGTAGATCTGGAAAGGCTATTCTTGGCCAGATTCTTTGAGGACGATACAGAGGTCTCCGTCCCGACTCTTCTTGCCACTAAGCAAAGGAAAGGAGAGTCAATCAAGACCTATGTAGAAAGATTCCGCAGCATGGCATTGCGATGCCCCTCAGGTATGACTCAATCAACTCTGGTTGAAACGTGCAGGCACAACCTGCAGACCCAACTCCTCGCTCAGATGGGAGTAGCAGAGTGTCGCTCCTGGAGACAACTAGTTTCGCAAGGAGAACAAGCAGAGGAGATAGTGGCGCGTGTCAAAGCTGAAGAAGTGCCACAACCCAAACCGCAACAGCAACGCAATCAGCAAAATGCCCAGCGGTCTAAGGGAAAGGAGACTTTGGCAGCCGACTACACGCGAGTTCCGCCGCCGAACAAGCAAGGCAAAACGCCAAATCAGCAAAGAGCACCCAAACAATATTCATTCAAAGAAGAGCATGTGGATACCTTATTCCAATTGCTTCGAAAGAACAACAAGCTCCAGTTGCCTGAAATCAGGAAGCCAGATGAAGCAGGGAAAGTAGATGACCCCAACTATTGTCGTTATCATAGATTTCTGGGGCACCCTACCAAAAAGTACTATGTCTTCAAAGACATCTTGCAGAATTTGGTAAACGCTAATGTGCTCACCTTGAAGCCAGAGCAGAAGACCGTATCCACTAATATGATAGCGGTCCAATTTGGTGACTTTCCCCCGGTGGTAACCGCGAACGGTGTTGTACCCATCCGCAAGGGAGAAATGCACCTAAAGAATGCTGACTTGCATAGTCAGAAGGACAGGGGGTTGGTACCCCTCACCACCCCAAAAAGGGAAATCATGTGGGTCCACCCTGACTTGCTTGGAGATCAACAGTGGATGAGCACCTCGTCCAGAAAGAAGGGAGGCAAGGCTAAATCTTCCAACATGATTAGCCCCTCCGTTACCGAAAACGATGACCACCTCAAACCTCTTACTGATTCAGAAGAGGAGAGGATTGTCCTGGCAGCATATCCAGGAGATAACCCTGGCACTCGGTCAGGAAAAGCCTACTTGAGGGATTACGGCCAGAATGTTCAAGAGGTGGAAGAACAGCCCCAAGACGCTGGGGGTTCTGTGCCGAAGAAGCCGGTCGACAAAGGCAAACAAAAAGAGCTCCGGTTCAATAAAAATCTTCACCAGGAACTCGGGGAGTCAAGTGCTCCCTTTCAATTCAACGTCATGGCACAATTGGCCAACATACCGGCCAGAATCACTTTATACGATCTCTTGAAGTTATCTAAAACTACCAAGGAAGCTCTGATCGAAGCTTTAAAGAATACGGAGAGCTTTATTACACAAGTCACTCCGATTCCTGAGGCTTCTGATGATCAAACCTGTCTGCAATGCCTGCAAGCGGCAAGAAGTCTACCATGCATATCATTCACACAAGAAGACATACAGGTCAAACACGAACATGACCGACCACTGTACTACACAGGGTATATTGGATCTTCGGAAATCAGTCGTGTTCAAGTTGACCCGGGCTCAGCGCTCAGCATCATGCCCTACAGGGTCATGCAGGTATTAGGAATTCCTATGCACCGACTGCACACTACCCAGACTACTATCTTCGGGTTCAATGCGAACAGTACCCGACCCCTGGGAAAGATCAAGCTCAGGTGCCAGATCGGAGATCTCAAGTCTGAGGTAGCATGCTACATCATAGATGCGGACACGTCTTACAATCTTTTGCTAGGACGACCATGGATACATGCAAACCGCATTGTCCCATCCACCCTGCACCAGGTTATGAAGTACGCCAATGATAAGGGCGAAGTTCGAACCTTAATCGCAGAAAAATACCCCTTCCGAGGAGTAGAAAACTTCCACACCGACTCCGTCTTCTATCTGGAGTCCCAGGAGAAAGAAGATGTAGACAGCGGTAACGAAGCTGACATCGAGCCAGATCCTGACGAAGACTGTCCTTGGGAATTAAACTTTGATGTAATGGGTCAGGGTGAGAGTAATAATGATGTACCGAGTGGGGGCGAGTGGTGCATTAATGAAGATTTCATTTTAGCGTACTTGTCTGATGTCTCTCTTAACAATAAACAAATAGAGAATAATTCTAGTGCAGGTACCAACCCATGGCACGTACTGTGCACAGAGGCATCACTCACATTGCCGATCAAGTCGTCTTTTGTTTCAGACGAAGAAATAGAGGACGCACAGAAGGCTTTCTTTAAAGTCCCATCCAAAAGGAAAGGGCGGAAGCCGATCTGTTTCGGAAAAGTCAAACCGATACAACTCAAACGAGGAAGCTCGGAGGAAGACGATGGAGTTTCTCAATTCCATTATCACGAACCTAACTCCCTTCGACTAATGAAACAAATGGGGTATGACTTTAACGAAAAGCAAGGTCTAAACTTCGGGAAGGGAAGGCGAACACCAATCCGAATGTCCCTAACCCCCGAAGGGAAACCCCCAGATTACTATCAAAAGACTAGAAGGGGTTTAGGATTTGTCACACCTCCCGCTGTCTTGGAAAATGAAATAAGTAATTATCTGCGTCAGGACCACTCATCCGGAACATCTGCATATGAGTCCGATGTCAGTATCGGACCTCTCTTTAGAAATCTGACCGTGAATATGGTTTCAACTAGTCACCCAGATGAAGAGGCAGGGGGTGAAGAAGGGTTAATTGAATCAACCGATGACCCATGGATCAAACGTCTTAACGTCTTATGGGATATGCGTTTCGAACAACGCGAACCACCCACTGGAGATAACGTAATCCAGGTCAACATGGGAGATGAATCTGACCCCAAACCAATTTTCATAAGCGAAAGCTTATCACCAACTGAGAAAGAAGATATTATATCTCTCGTCCGAGAATATATAGATGTCTTTGCTTGGAATTATGAAGATATGCCAGGTCTCGACCCAAAAGTGGCTATGCACCGTCTCAACATTGATCCGGATGCCAAACCCGTTAAGCAACAACAACGCCGGTTTCGTCCAGAGATCATGAGAGCAATTGAGTCTGAAGTGAAAAAGCTTATAGACTCAGGCTTTATCAGAGAGGAACAACACCCGGACTGGGTGGCTAACATTGTTCCCGTGCCCAAGAAAAACGGTAAGATCCGTATATGCATCGATTTTCGCGACCTTAATGCAGCTTGTCCGAAGGACGAATTCCCGCTTCCTATCACGGATGTTATGATCGATAACACTTGCGGATATGAAAGAATGTCTTTTATGGATGGATTCTCCGGGTACAATCAGATCAAGATGCACCCGGACGACGAGAAGCATACTGCATTCAGAACACCGCTGGGGGTATATTGCTACACAGTGATGCCCTTCGGCCTAAAAAATGCAGGCGCAA
This sequence comes from Asparagus kiusianus, assembly GCA_022839385.1. Lineage (NCBI taxonomy): Eukaryota > Viridiplantae > Streptophyta > Magnoliopsida > Asparagales > Asparagaceae > Asparagus > Asparagus kiusianus. The sequence continues at coordinate 285,866 of BQKN01066250.1, forward strand.
CCTATCAACGTGCAATAAACACTATCTTCCACGAACATCTGCGTAAAAAGATAGAATGCTATGTTAACGACATAGCGGTGAAAAGCCAATGTAAGGGTGATCATCTTGCAGATCTGAAGACAATGTTCGATATCATGCGGACACATCAGCTGAAGATGAACCCAACAAAATCATTTCTCGGAGTATCAAGTGGAAAATTCCTTGGATTTATTGTCACATCCAAGGGAATTTCTCTGGATCCAGAGAAGGTGCGCGCCATCCAAGATATGCCACCGCCGAAGAACCTCAAAGAACTCCGAGGTTTGCAAGGTAGACTAGCCTACATTCGAAGATTTATATCAAATCTCTCTGGGCGCTGCCAACCTTTCTCAAAGCTCATGAAGAAAGAAATATCCTTTGTTTGGGATACTGAGTGTCAAAGAGCATTCGAGGAGATTAAGAGATATCTCATTCAACCGCCAGTTCTCGTAGCCCCGATATCAGGAAAACCATTCCTATTATATGTGAGGGCCATGGACCATTCTCTTAGAGCCTTGTTAGCTCAGAACAACGAGCAAGGTCAAGAGCAAGCCATCTATTACCTGAGCAGGACTATGATGGGAGCCGAACATCGGTACAATCCAGTCGAAAAGGAATGTCTCGCCTTGGTGTTCGCAATTCAAAAGATGCGACATTACCTAGTTGGACAAACCATTCAGGTCATCTCTAAGGTGAATCCCTTGAGAGTTCTGATGTCGAAACCATCATCTCTGAATTGTCGACTAGCAAAGTGGGCTATCCTATTGTCACAATACGACATGCAATTTATGCCCCAAAAGGCAGTAAAGGGTCAAGCATTGGCAGATTTCTTGGCCGACCACCCGGTGCCAGGGACATCTAAGTTGTATGAAGAATTGCCCGACGAAGTCGCCGAAGCTTGTGTTGCTCAAGAATCGACACAAGTGTGGAAACTATTCTTCGACGGCGCGTCTAGAGCAAACCCTCACGGAGCGATTATTGCGGGAGTAGGAGTGGTGCTCGTATCGCCTAACGGTCACGTAATCCCAAGAGGATTTTCCTTAATCGAACCGTGTACCAACAATGTAGCTGAGTATAACGCGTTATTACTAGGGATGCGACTTGCCGAAGAACTCAACATTCGGCACCTGGAGGCCTATGGCGATTCTCAACTTATTGTAAATCAAGTCCGAGGGGAATACGAAGTACGTCATGAGGACTTAATCCCATACTACTTCGCAGTGCTGAAGCAAGCTAAGCAGTTCGAGGGATTCTTTATCGAATACATTCCAAGAGCCCAGAACGCTTACGCAGATGCTTTGGCTTCATTGGCAACTTCGTTGGCATTACCACCAGGAACCGAAACGACAATCCCAGTCTCAGGACGTGAACTATACTCCTCTAAGATTCCTAAGGAGGAAAGCTCAGACAAGACAATGACGGAGGAAGTCTGTACGACCTCCATAGAATTCGAGTCTAGAGATTGGCGATTTCCATATATTGACTATGTCCTATACGGAATCTTACCTGACGATCCTAAGGAAGCGGCCGGCATCAAACGAAAGGCCCTCCGATTCTATTACGATGCAGTCACTCAGACTCTGTATCGTAAATCCCATGACGGCATTTTGCTCCGATGTCTTTCTCAAAAGGAAGCAAAAGAGGCCCTCAAGGAAGCTCACGATGGGATGTGCGGAGCTCATTAACCCGGAGCTAAATTAGGGGATCGCCTCCGACGAATTGGCTATTATTGGCCAAAGATGTTCTCAGACGCGGTTGACTACGCTAAAAGTTGTCATGCGTGCCAAATTCATGGGGATTTCATCCACCAAGCACCTGGGAACTTACATCCCACATCTGCGTCATGGCCATTTGAAGAATGGGGCATGGATATTGTAGGTCCAATTTCTCCTCCAACTTCTAAAGGACATCGGTTCATCCTGGCTATGACCGATTATTTCTCCAAATGGGGGGAGGCAATCCCGTTGAAAGAAGTCAAAACTTCCAACGTAATTAAATTCGTCAAACACCATGTTGTCTACCGTTTTGGAGTCCCGAGGTGGATAGTTCATGATAATGGGACGCAATTCGTCAGTTTTGGGTTCCAGAGGTTTTGTGACAAATTCAGAATCCAGAGCGTTGCATCTACGGCATATTACCCGCCGGCGAATGGTCTTGCAGAAGCCTTCAACAAAACCATTGTGAAACTTCTCAAGAAATTCGTTTCCAAGAGTCGACGTGATTGGGATGAAAGACTCGGCGAATGTTTGTGGGCTTACCGCACAACGGTGAGGACCCCTACGAGAGCTACACCGTTCTCGCTGGTATATGGCTGTGAAGCCGTATTACCACTAGAAATTCAGATTCCTTCTCTGAGAGTCGCTATCACGACGGGGCTAACAGAAGAAGAAAAGCATCAACGGCGCCTGCAAGAACTTGAAGCCCTAGACGAAAAACGACTTCAAGCTAAGCAGCAGATCGAACTCTATCAAGCTCGGATTTCCAAAGCCTATAATAAAAAGGTTAAGGAACGAACTTTCAAGAAAGGCGATTTGGTCTTGGCCAACAGACGACCCATGGTGATGACACACAAAACCAAAGGGAAGTTCAATCCTAAATGGGAAGGGCCCTTCGTAATAGACTCAGTTTATTCGAACAGAGCATATCGCCTCATCAATCAACAAGGAGACAGGCTCATGATGCTAATCAATGGGAAATTCCTAAAGAGATATTTCCCGTGAATCATGTTGCCCCCTAATCCCCAGCTAGATTAGGCTGGGGGTTGCCTATTTATAGTGTAACTCTATTTTGTATCTCGTCAAGTTAACACTACACCTCTGACGATTGAAATTTTCTAGAATTGTTTTATAAATGATAATAAAGAGAATTTCGTTTTCATATTGAGTTGACACTACGTTTTTCATTGTCTTGAATCATATTTCAACAAAAGAGATAATGAAAACCAAAATGATATCATTTCCATTCAATATTGTTAATCTGAATACAAAAGTGAAAGCAATTGAAAGGAAAATGATACAAATTTATCCCTCCACCAAAAATAGCGCATACCCTAAACATCGGGGCTCATCAATCTGAAAGACTTGAGTTTAGATTTCAGCGCTGATATATTTTCCTCGCGAGCCTTTCTGATGTCTTCAGTTATCTTGCTCTTGAGTTCCTCTTTACTAGGCGTTGCTTCTGCAAGTTCTCGCCGAAGTTTATCGGCAGCAACAATCTCGTCGCAATAGCATTTGAAGAGTCCATCGCAATAACCAGCGAATCCTTTTAGAATCTCCACACCATCAGCTAGCTGAGCGTTTATCTGAGGGACTTCAACACCAGCTCGAGCAAGTTCTGCTGCAGTATCCCGGAGACCCACAGCGAGGTTGCCCATGTCCCTCTGTGCTTGGGCATGTTCATCACGCAGGTGAGCAAGACGAGGTTCCGTTTCGGATAAACTCTTCTGAAGAACCTCTTGCTGTTGTGCCTTCGAAGCCTTGGCCTCAGAAAGAGCCCGATCCACTTCTGGGCCTATGTCGTCACGTTGCAGCATGGAGAGGAATTCCAGCTCATATTCCAAGATGATGAGGCTCTCACGACAGTTCTCGGTCCATATTTTATCACCCTGATGCTTGATCTTAGCCAAGCATTCCAGCAAATGAGGTTCAAAAACCTTGTAACTTACGTCCCCGAGACTGACAACGTCAATGGTCATTTGCATCCAACGTTCCAATTGTTCGATGAGCTCCCTCAGTGTCTCAGAACTTGGGGGTGGAGCGGTCGGATAAACGAAGCAGTCCGCATAATCAGTGCGAGTAGAGGTGTGCGGGGCTTCAGATAAGAATTTTTTGATCATCTCTGACGTGGAGCCTAAGATATCCTCTTCCTGCTCACCGATTGTTGCTTCAAGACTTGGAGGAGCGGTGGGAAGCGTAATATCCTCTCTATTTTCAGGAGAAGCAGCATGTGCTAATCGTATCGCGTCTCCCATCAATTTGGTCTTCTTTGAATTTTTAGCTACGACAGGCAGTCGTTTACGCACTCTCCTGTCATACTCGCCTTGTTCAGCAGCAGAAAGTGCCTTCTTACCCGATCTCAGAAGACGAGGTTCAAGAGCAGGCGATTCTGGAATTGGCTTTTCTTCGGGAGAGTCAGCAATCGGTGTTTCCTCTTCGATCTCCATAGGAGTTTCTTCCTTGAGAGGCTCGATGGCGGATAAATTCCTAGGAGCTTCGACAAGCCCAGATGCTTCTTGTTCGCAGGATAGATATTCTTCTACCCCCGGCAAACGAGTGCTGGAAGAACGACTCCTCGAACGATACAATTCCCGAATCTCACTTATGCAGGAGGTGTAAATATCATACCCCGTGACTTGGGAAACTTCTTCATACCAGCTGCGGAAATCGGCAACAGTGGAGCAGCCAGGCGGCGAATTGGGTAGAGTGAATTACGCATGGGTTCCCCCGGCGGAAAAGAAGTACCATGCACGAGCTCCTTCATATAAATTCCCAATATGAACCAATGCCGGGTTGGGATTGCCAACATAAAGCTGGTCATATCCGAATTGCGTAGCGAACCGAGAAGGCACGTAAGGTTCAATAAAGCACTTCTCCCGCAAGCGGAAGACCAGGTAGCCCAACCTGATCATAAGAAGCCAGTTGAATGTGCCTTCTTCCAAAGAAGACGAGCCCTCAAAAAGCAAGTCCAGGAAGCAGGCATCCTTCACGCCAGCTCCGTTAAAATCAGAAGCACAACAGAAAATCCGGTAATTATCTTCCCGAGATAAGAATTGTCGAGCCCTAACTATGTAAGAATGAGTCCACGTGGCCGACTCTAATCTCTGTATGAAGGGGATGTAAGCATCAGCACTCTCCGATACTCCCGTCATCAAGGAGGGGCAATGCAGCACGAACCAGGCCACCAAGTACGTATACGGTACTGGTATGCGTGGCTGGGGGTTCTTCCCGACTTTCTTCCTGGCAACCTTAACCATCGAGGCGCCGAGCAGATCAGAGGTTAACATCCTTAGGCCGTTTTGAATGCAGCCGACCATGGCAGTGAGGAGGCTCACGGGTCTCCCATGTGCCAGCAAAACAGCTGGATATACAACCTCAGCCAGGATCGCTTCTATTGGTCTTGACGGCACTACGCACCGTTTCAACCAAACCATAAAGAAGCCTGCAAGTAGAGTCATGTCAGAAATAGGAATTGTAGCCTGGTGGTGGAAACTTTCAAACTCAACACTAGCCTCAAAATCCTCCTCTACATGCTCTGTTTTGTAGATGGCATTAGAAGCCTTAATCCGAGCTTTGGCTTCTTTAGGAGAGATGGCTGCAACACTAGACACGGCTACATCTTTCTGGTTTAAATTCTGAAAGAGGTATTCCGCCCACGTGGTATGCATGATGCCTCCCCCACGCGTCCCACAGATTTGAGCACATATGTGGAAGTGGCACATCAACTCCCAGAAAGTAGCATAAATTTCTGGGTGCGCCAACCTCAACTGAGAAAGCTCTTCGATAGTAGGGATGAACTCTTCGTAGGGTGTTTTCCCAAGTGGCAATCCCGACACCGCTTGCATCTCATGAAGAGCAAAACCTAACTCTCCTGCAGGTGTGAAAAATGTGCAACTGTCCGAGTTATATTTCTCCAACATAGCGAAGAAATTATGGAAGCTCTGCACAACTCCCCGTCGAGTAGCTAACACGGGAATTGTGAGACCCGATTGAGTGAGTGACTCCTTAAGCTCCTCAAGAACGAAGTCAATCATGCAGGTCCACCAACCTCCTTCTCCAGAACAAACCCACCCAGGGGATCTGAACGCTTGGGTAGAAAATTCACCCTGAGTCGCAAGGAACTGGCGAATGAAAATATTCGCTGGGCGTGGCATCTCCTGAACCAGTTCCTTCTTCTCAAATAAACCAGGTCTCAATCCCTTGAGCTGCCCTCCGATTTGTGTACGAGCCCGTCGACCAGATCCGAACGACACATTTTCCTTCTCTTTGACTATGTCAAAAGTCAGACTCCGACGACGGCTTGCATTCAAGAAGTAGGAGAGGGGATACATTCTCTTCATGTTTGGAAGGAAGAAGTAGCGATTATCAACTTTCCGCAATAGCTTCGAGTCTTCTGCATGTACGAGGTGATCATCGATGGATATTCGATCTCCGAATATGAATGCCGGTTTGGGAAACTGAGCATGGCCCGCAGGGGTCTCCACGTCTAAGTCGGTGATCAAGACTCTAAGAGTGGAACATCGAGGAGATATAATCATGTCTGTTCTCTCCGAGTCAGCGAAAGTACAAAGCGGAACTGTGTTTTGAAGACTGAAAGTTTCATTCACATCAGGTCCGCCAAGATACCCAAAATGATGCTCTTGTGAAAGCGGCACGTTTGGTAAAAGCACTGCACAATCAAAAAGCAGATGTTAGTAGCTATAAGCGAGCCATCGACATAAAGATAGAACCCCAAAACACAAAGGGTTTAAGTCTCAGGTCAAAATCACCAACGCGAGGGTCGAGTATCGCGTCAGAAATCACCAACGCGAGGGTCGAGCATCGCGTCAGAAAGTCTCAAACGCGAGGGACGAACCCCGTGTGGAAGAATTGGAATGCGAGGGTCGGACCCAAAGGGTATCCTAACCCCGCGTTTTCATCTGATCAAAACGAGTCATCTTCCTCGTTATCAAGAACCCATCTAGGGTTTTCAGAAAACTTGCCAAAGCAAGTTCTTTTAGTCTGCACTTACCACGACAGGGAAGTCCTTGCGGCGGTGGAGACGACGACGAAATCCCCGCAGGAACAAGAACACCGCCAGCGTCCTCAATCGACGGTGTTTCGGAAGTCGTACCGGCGACTTTCTTGGAGCTTGAGCCCATCCTCCATGGCGCCATCAGCACAGTGGATCGGAGAAGGCATTTTCGAACGAAAAAGACGAAGTTCGTCGGAGATCTCGCCGAAGTCAAACGAGATTTCTCGTTCTTGGAAATAGCCGAAAGTAGAAAGAGTCGAATGACTCTTGATGTGACCACTCAGGTCTATTTATAACAACTGTTAAGTTGTTGAGATGGTTAGGGACTTTAAAAAGAATCCCAACCGTTTTAAAAAAAGTAAATCTTTTAAAGTCAGTTAAGACTTTAATCTCAACGCGAGGTTCACACCCGCGTTCAAACGCTGGGCTCAGACCAGCGTTTCATACTTCAAACGCGAAGGTC
>BQKN01066251.1:0-16848 GCA_022839385.1 Asparagus kiusianus
CCCCCCTCCTTGCCCCGTGGACGTAGGCAACTTGCCGAACCACGTTAAACTCGTTGTCTTGCTGTGGTATTATGCTTGGCTTATTAGTTGTGATTTATCTCTTGGATTGTTCGTGTCGTTCCGAGAAGATTCCGCCGCGCAAAACACTTGATTCATAGTGGATTATTTCTCGCTGAATTGCCCAATAGACATAGGTACAATTTGTCGAACAATGTTAAATCTTGGTGTTTGCTTGCGTATGATATTTCGTTGATGCCGTTATTTATTTCTTGTTTAATTTTGCAGATAATCTCCATAAAATTCCTAACACAATATCCATTCATTTAGTAGAGAATTCATATCTTGAGGCATCTAGAACTATAATTGAAGATAAAAGAATACATAAATAAGAATGTAATATGCAAACTATGCGATTTGTCACTCTCTTTTACATGGATTCCAATCTTTGTTTTATATGATAATATATATCTTTTTTCCGAATTGAAAATAATTATTATAAATGAGAACTCAAGTTCACTAGTAGGAAGTCCAGATGAAGAAGAACTAAATAAGAACACATCTCTTATGTGAACAATGTTTTTTTTTTTTTTTTTTTGCCTCAACAAACTTCTCTCCCACCAGTATTTGATCCTTTTTCTATTTTTGTTGTTTAATGACAGATTCTGTGTACTAGTTTTTCAAATCTTGATGTTTTTCCTCCGTTAGTTATAAGACTGCCATCTCTCTTTAAAAATAAAGGCCAATTGTACTTTCAAAAATTATCTTTCAGCACATGCCCTCGTTTCTGTTTACTTACTAGAAGATTATTCAACTTATCAAAAGTGAACTAAATCAATATGCGCTAATTCATGTTTTTATATCAAACCATATATAAAAGTCCAACCTACCTCGCAAAAAAGCTCTCGTACACTCATGGAGCTTGACATGTTCTTTCTCTTGAAAATAAAACATACGGAAATAAAGCATCTATGCTATCGTTTTGAATAAATCCGTCTCTTATTAATTAATATCAGAGTTAGATACGGATTAGTAAGGACTGAGTCATATATCATTTAAAGAAAAAGTGATATTTCTTTTTTAGACGTTAAACCAAACAATGGACTGAGCTTATCATTTACAGATATTTGTCACCATCTTTCTTTCTCTTTGATCCGTCACATTATGACAATCTTGTGCTAGTGGTGGAACAGTTCACCTAACCTTTTGTTTCCTTGGCAAGCCATAAATTAATCAACAAGCACTAAGTTTTGGACGTACGAAGTCTTCTCATTTCACACCAAAGGGTTTGCAAAGAGAACTCAGGGGAAGAAAAACATTTATTTAACTTCTTCTTAAAGTTTTTGACGATGATATAAGTCTTCATTTGATTAATTAATCACCCTACGAGTAAATCACCTTCTTGATATCAAGTTGGAGCAACTGAACAAGAGTTTTTTTTTTTTTTTTGGCTACGTATTTGGAGAATCATAAACGATTCCATCAGGAAGAAACCAAAATTAAATCTTGACAAATTATACTATGTAGCAGTGCAATAAAACCAGGTTCTTGCTTCGAGGTTTGAGAAACTGAACAATGCGTTAAGAAACTATATTCATGGTAATTAATTAAATGTGTTCAAACGATCAATTGCAGATCATACGTATAATCCAAAAGGCCAAAGCCATTAATTATCCATCCTTTTCTTTGTCCCTTCAAATTATTTAGTTCTTACAAAAAGGGAAAAGAAAAGAAGCTAATCCTTTTGGATTTTCTTTTTGAAAAGAATATCTTATAATCCAACTGCAATCTGGTCAACACTTCTAAGTTTCCGCAAAAGATCAGGGTGAGTTTGTCAACTCCAAAATAAAACTAATTATTTCTTGACCGGACTAAAATTTGTTCAAATATCTATTGTGAAGAAATGGCGAGCACAGCGACAAAGACCGCAGGAAGTGACGAAAAAACATGTTTGGGTGCTATGCGATCGACTGCGTGCAGCACCACGGTCGAACGCAAACGTGCACGAGGCTGAGTTATGTTCTGTATCAGGTCGCGGTTGACTGCGCGTGGCCGATGGTCAACCGCCAAAAGTCCAGAGACTCTAGAAAGTTTTTGTCGTTTTCGCGGTCAACCGTAATGGGTTCTGCGGTCGACCGGCCAAACCTTGTAGGGCTTTTTTAGCCTCGGTCATTGGATCCGGTCAACCGCGCGTGGTTCTGCACTTGACCGCGAGTCGGATCTGCAGTTGAGTTTGGTTTTCTAACCCGTTTCGTTCTGAGTTGATATATAATCTTAATTCTAATTAATTAGGGCTAAGCAAGGACGTTTTGAGCAGTCTTTGAGAGAGGATTGCTGCATCCAATTATGGGAGAGTTGTGAGAGATCTAGAGGCTTTGTTTTAGGGTTTATTTGGTGAGATTTGTAACCCTATTTATATTCTCTTAATTTCTAATAGTAAGAACCCCCCCCCCTCCTTGCCCTGTGGACGTAGATAACTTGCCGAACCACGTAAAATTCGTTTGTCTTGCTATAGTATTGTGTTTGGCTTATTGGTTGTGATTTATCTTGTTCTTGTTCGTGTGGTTTCAAGCTTCCGCCGTGCACAACAAGTGTTATCAGAGCTTCAGGTTTGGCTTGGGACTTGTTCAAATGATTCACTGAAGGATTCCTATTTGAAGAGTTAGATCGACAACATGGGAGAAGCAAGCACATTAGGTTCGTCTCTTACGAAGACGATACAAAGTCTGAGTATCAATAATACGAAGATTGATGTTCCAATGTTCGACGGCAAGATTAATTTCAGTTTATGGAGGTGTCAGGTGATAGATGCATTAGATACACAGAATTTGGAGAAGACTCTTGAGTTACAAGAAAAACCCGCTGACATGGATGATAATGTTTGGAAGAAGATGAATAGTAGGGCTTGTGGAGTTATTCGGTCATGCTTGATACCGGATCTTATTTATGACGTGATGAACGAGACGTTGGCGAAGATAATATGGGAAACACTCAATGAGAAATATCTTACAAAGAGCATTGAGCATCGGCTTCACTTGAAGAAGATGTTTTACCAGTTCAAGATGAAGAGGGGAGTTTCTATTAGGGAGCATATAAACAATTTTACGAAGCTACTTTCAGATATGACCAATGTGGACATCATGATTGAGGATGAAGACAAGACGATGCTACTCTTGTGTTTGTTGCTCGGGGATGAATATGATACGTTCGTTCTTACTATGATCAATGGAAGAACTATTGTTAGCTATAAGGAGGTGACCTCAGCGTTGGTGAATTATGAGCTAAGAAAGAGTGATGGTGAACCCTCTGAGAAGGCATCGAGAGATGCATTAGCAATTCGGGGCCGTAGTCCAAACCGTCGCCAAGTCAACCGCTCAAAATCGAAGAACAGAGGTGCCTATAAGAGTGTTGATAGAAATCAATATCTGTATTGTAAAGAAGAAGAAAATTGGAAGATTGACTGTTCAAAGTGGAAGGACAAAGCCGGGAAGGGGAAAGTTATACAAGCTTCAGAAGTGAATGTTACAAAAGGTGTTGACGAACATTCAGATTCAGATTCTTCAGGCTATTCGTGCCCTACACTACCGTCGATTTGCTATGTCGACTCTACGGAGTGGATGTTGGATTCAGGAGCCACATATCATATTTGCCCTAGGAGGGATTGGTTCTCTAGCTTTGAGGAGCTGGAAAAAGGGGATGTCGTACTTATGGAAAATGACCACGCATGCCTTATTGGTGGTACTGCTTCAGTCCGGATCAGGATGCATGATAATGTGATGATGAAATTGAAAGAAGTGAGGTTCGTGTCGTAGTTGACGAAGAACATCATTTCTCTTGGTACTTTGGAGGTAGCTGGTTATCGGGTGACCTTAGAGAATACTACCGTGAAGGTCACGAAGGGTTCTATAGTGGTGATGCGAGAAGTCAGGGAAAACTTTCTATACTACTTGAAGGGCAAGACAGATACAGGGGGGTCTAGTAGCTTCTATCACTCTAGAGGAGGACACTACCACTCTTGGCACATGAGACTAGGATACACAAGTGATAAGTCTCTACAGTCATTGGCAAAACAGAGGCTTTTGAAAGGTGTTAAGACCTACAAGAGTTGTGTGAGCATTGTTTACTTAGGAAGAAGACTAGCATAAAGTTTGGCACCGCTATTCACAATACCCAAGGTACATTGAATTACGTTCACACAGATATTTAGGGTCCTTCTAAAAACACATCACTTGGTGGGCCAACTATTTTGTCACTTTCGTTGATAACTATTTTTCCACTTTTATTGATGATTATTCCATTGATGACTTTCATTGATGACTATTTTTGTGGAGTGGAAGAAGAAAGTGGAGTTGCAGACAGGTAGAAAGGTGAAGACTCTACGTTCAGATAATGGTGAAGAGTATAAGAGTGATCCGTTTCTGTAGTTTTACCGAGATCACGACATTAGGCAACACTTCACAGTTTGAGAGACACCATAACAGAATAGGGTGATTGAGAGATTGAACAGTAACTTGTTGGAGAAGGTGCATTATATGATGATTCAGAGTAGATTGCCTAGATCCTTTTAGGTCGAGGCGTTGGTTTATACGAGCCATCTCGTCAATAGGTTACCATGCACTGCAATACATGGGGAGACTCCTATGGAGCGATGGTCTAGTTCGGTGACTAGTGAATATGAGTTATTTCAGATATTCGGGTGTCCTGCTTATTATTATGTCAATGATGGAAAATTAAATTCGAGGGTGAGAAAAGTTATCTTTGTGGGATTTAGAGAAGGTGTTAAAGGCTTTAAGTTATGGAATCCACAAGATAAGAATATAGTAATTAGTAGAGATGCCACATTTGATGAGGCATATATGATGAGGCCTCAAGTTCCTCAGCAGGTGGAGGAAGACCAAATTCGAGAGATATCATAGCAGGTAGAGGATGATGTGACTCCACCCATTCTAGATAGCATTGTATCTATTGAGGCTCCTACATAGGTGACACTGGGAGGAGATGAGATGACAGCTGGGCAGATAAAGGATGCAGTGGATTATGAGACTCAAGAGCAGAGTCATGTTCAGGAGTGTATTGCAGCGAATAGACCTAGAAGGGTGATTCGTCAGCCAGCTAGGTATAATGATGTCATGGTCGCATATGCATTATCAGTGGAGGTCGTTGATGATATTGTTACATCCACATTTAGGGAGGCATAGTCTAGCCCCAATTTGATCAGGTGGAGAGAAGCTATGAAGGAGGAAATACAGTCTCTTCAGAAGAATGACACTTGGGAACTTGCAAAGCTACTTAAGGGGAAGAAAGCTATTGGTTGTAAGTGGGTATATGCGAAGAAAGAGGGATCTTCTATTAGGGACATTAGGTATAAAGCTATATTGGTTGCCAAGAGATACGCACAGCTTGAGGGTGTTGATTACAATAAGGTATTTTTACCCGTTGTGAAGCATTCGTCGATTCAGATTTTATTGGCATTGGTGGCATTGCTGGATTTGGATTTGGTCCAGATGGATGTGAAGACAACCTTTTTACATTGAGATTTAGATAAGGAGATCTACATGACACAACCCTTAGGATTCAAAGCTGTAGGAAAAGAAGATTTGGTGTGCAAACTAAAGAAGTCTCTTTATAGATTGAAGCAATCGTCGTGATAGTGGTACAAGAGATTCGACATCTTCATGATTGGCCATGGGTACCCGAGGAGCCCATATGACCCATGTGAGCACATATATTTGCTTTTATATGTTGACGATATGCTTATTACTTCTAGGAATTCGTCGGCTATCCGAAAGTTAAAAGAGGAGCTGTCATCCAAGTTTGAGATGAAGGATCTTGGATAGGAAAAGAAGATATTGAGTATGGAGATCGAGAGAGACAGGGGGAAGGGGAGATTAAAGCTTACACAGAGGAGTTACTTTGCAGATGATGTTAAAGAAATTCAGCTTTGATGGTAATGCAAAAGCAGTTAGCACTCCATTGGCTCCCCACTTCAAGCTTTCAGCTAATATGTCACCTGTTTTAGTTGAGGATAGAGATTATATGTTGAAGGTTTCATATGTCAGTGCAATAGGTAGCTTGATGTATGTGATAGTGTGTACGAGAACAGATTTATCACATGCTGTGAGCATGGTATCTAGGTACATGCACAACCCCGGGAAGGATCATTGGGAGGCCGTGAAGTGGATTCTATGGTATGTTAAAGGCACCATGGATGTTGGTCTGATTTTTTAGAAGAGTGAGAAAAATGGGCAGGATTGTATTGGTTACGTGGATTCAGATTATGCGGGGGATCTTAACAAGTGTCTGTCTACTTCAGGATATGTCTACTTCAGGATATGTGTTTACATTGACAGAAGCACCAGTATGTTGGAGATGTACACTTCAGTTTATAGTTGCTCTCTCTACTACAGAGGTAGAGTATATGGCGGTGACTGAAGTTGTTAATGAGGCTTTGTGGTTACGTGGACTATTGAAGGACTTGGGGATTGCACAGGAGACCCTTCGGGTATATTATGATAGCATGTCGGCTATCTATTTGGTAAAGAACCAGGTTTATCATGCACTCACGAAGCACATTGATGTCAGATTCTACTTTGTTCATGACGTATTGGATGATGGAGACGTCATATTAGAGAAGATCCACATGAAGGACAACCCTGCGAATATGTTGACCAAAGTTGTTTCAGGTGTGAAATTTGGTCATTGTTTGAAGCTATTGAACATTCTTCAGTATTGAGGGCCTTTGGAGGCTATTTGGGTGAACTACGTTCGGCTTGATTCCTTGGGCAAGAGGATACGTAGGCAGTCATGTTTGATGCATCCGGTTGGATTTGTTGATTTCGATGAGGGAGATTGTTTGAGCTCTCGTTTGGGTTCCCGACTTGTTGTGGATTGAGTCCGTTGAAGTGGGTTGTTTTCACTTCATCCTGGATGCAACAAATAAGACATTTGGATGTTTTGGTGTCGGCTCAGTTTTGATAGAAACGTTTGTCGAGGTGAAGAATTAAAGAAATGGTGAGCACATCGAGAAAGACCGTAGGAAATGATGAAAGAACAGGTTTGGGTGTTGTGCGGTCGACCGCGTGCGGCGCGGCATGTTAGGCTTCTTGTTTTGATGATGATTTACAAACAATTTACATCTAATATTGTTTGTTTAGTGTTTGTGTCTTATATTTATTCTAGGTAAACAATATGTTGGAGGTTGGATGGATTACGCCATAATGATCATATCAAATGGAGGTTGGTGGAATAGTGGTTGAAGCCATGCAATTCAAGTTAAAGATTCAAGTTCAAGCTTCACCCGCGAGTGTACCAAGATAGAGCTTCGTTGAAGATCACAAGCTTGGGTATATTTAGTTTAGATTTATATTATGTATGTTAGTACTTTAAGCTCAATCATACACACAGATACACGTCTTGGTTTTTCCATGTATATATATATAGTCATATATATACATACATGTTTTGGTTTCCAAGTATATATAAATATGAAATTACATCCTTCATATTTATTGTTTTGGTTTTTCAAGTTTAAATATGAAACAATTGAATATAATTGGAAAATACATTTTTGTTTCATGTTTACATGCTTATATATGATTTTGTCAATATCAAGTTTATATTTAATAAAATCATATTTATTGCTTTTGAAAAGTTTGCAAAAATATGCAATTTTGTGAAAATATTGTATTCTCAGGTTTTGGACTTAACAATAATTATATACATCTTTTATTAAGTCTATAAAATCATTTTGTATTGTTTCAAAACATGGTTAAGCTAAAATGTCAAAACTCATGTGTTTACATTTTCATGTTTTGGACTATTTTGTAAAATGATGATATTTTTTATTTGGAAGGTCCTTTTTGAAAACCAGTTTTTGTAGCATGTGTATTATCATGTCTGCAATCATTTTCCAAATTTTTATATTTTTCTGAACTTATTTGATATTTTTAAATAAGGTTTTAAAATCAGAAAATCAACTTTCAAACCTGTTTTCTCATATGTCAGTTTACGGTCGACCGTCACGGTCGACTACGCCTTTGATTTTCCCTGCGGAGCCATCAGTAACTTTCACGGTCGACCACCACGATCAACCGTCAGCTCGAAAATTCCCACGGTCGACCGCCACGGTCGACCGTCTAACTTTCTGGAAATTTCTCAGGCTCGAAAGTGGCTCGCGGTCGATCGTAAAATTTTCATGGTCGACCGCCGTTCACTCTAACGGTCATTTTTTGTACAGAATCTGATTTTTTTTATTCTGTGGGCTTTTTGGTCTTTTGTTTGGGGTTTTTGGCTGAGGTTTTGGGAGACTATAAATACCCCATTGATCTCAGTTCTCACAAGTATCCAAGAAATGTTTTAAACAAGTTTTAAAAGAGTTTAAGTTTGGTTTTAAGTTTGTTTAAGAGTTTGGTTTATGAATAATTCCACAAGAGGAAGTGGAGATCAATTCATTGATATTTGAGCTTTAATCCATCTCTCTCTCTTGTCATTTATTGGAGAAGTTTTTAAACTCTATCTAGCTTTACATTTTGTACTGTTTGATTATCATTCTATGAAGCTAGTATTTACATTTGAGTTTAGTTGATTTTATTTCACTTATTGTTTACACACACCCACTTGAGCTTATTATATTTACATACATTGTATATTTGGGTTGGTGAGGGCTGTAACAATTGAGTGTGAGCTTTTATTGTGTTCTCATCCATATTAGAAAACAATCATTTATTGTAATTGTGCTTATTGTGAGGATCACTTTGTAATACACTTATATACCGATAAAAGTGTATGGCGAGAGTCGGGGATCATCCCAAGAGGAGTGGCGTCGGTTGACGAACCTAAGGAGAGGTTGTATCCGAGCATTTAAGGGAGACACGTCTAGTTCCAACACTTGAGAGGGTGTAGAGTGAGATTGCAAGAGTATTGATTGTAAAGTTTTTGGTTAGCTAGAAAATCGAGTGTGAGGTGTAAACGTTGTTCAGGTAAGCGTAGAAAACCCGTTGTGATAGTGGATTTCTCCCCGGGAGTTGGGAGCGGAGACATAGGACGGAAGGTCCAAACTCCGTGATCATATTATGTGTTTGCATTGTTTATTTGCACACTATCACTCTTGTTTTGTTTATGTTTATTTCACCCTTGTGTTAATTTGTATATCCTTACATATATCTCATAGTATATCTCATTGCTAGGATATATCTCTTTGTTCATATTGCTTATCCTAGCTCATATATTTTGTTGTATTTCATACTTGCTAGGATAACTTGTTATTAGTTTTAATTGGCATAAAATCGGATTAGATTAGCATAAGATCCTAATCACCCCCCTTTAGGGTCCAACACGGCAGTCGACCGCAAAGGTGCACGAGGCTGAGTTCTATTCTGTATCAGGTCACGATTGACCGCGCGTGGCACGACGCTCGACCGCCAAAAGTCAAGAGACTCTGAAAAGTTTTTGTCATTTTCGCGATCGACCGGCCAAACCCTGTAGGGGTTTTTTAGTCTCGGTTGTTGCATCCGGTCGACCGCGCGTGGTTCTGCGGTCAACCGCGAGACGGGTCTGTAGTTGAGTTTGATTTTCTAACCCGTTTCGTTCTGAGTTGATATATAATCTTAATCCTAATTAATTAGGGCTAAGCAAGGACATTTTGAGTAGTATTTGAGAGGGGATTGTTGTATCCAATTGTGGGAAAGTTGTGAGAGATCTAGAGGCTTTGTTTTAGGGTTTATTTGGTGAGATTTGTAACCTTATTTGTATTCTCTTGATTTCTAATAGTAAGAACTCCCCCCTCCTTGTCCCGTGGACGTAGGCAACTTGCCGAACCACGTAAATTTCGTTTGTCTTGTTGTGATATTGTGTTTGACTTATTGGTTGTGATTTATCTCGTTCTTGTTCGTGTGGTTTCAAGCTTTCGCCCCGCACAACATATTGTATTATAGCAAAGATGTTGAATGAAGATCGTACTAACTTGAACGATATTTGTGGAGTTGCCAAGGGCATCCTTATTTTTGTCATTGAGTCTAAGGAAATATTGGGATACAAAGCTAGGCCCAGAGCATTCATACAGAGCATTTAGACTCCATGTGTTTTACTTAAGAAGGAGAATGCAATATGCATTGCATCAGTAGTTTTAAATCTCACAAATAGTTGCACATTATTATTAGTGTAGCAACTAAGTGCCTGTTTGGCAAATCTCTCCAAACTGGACCAGCCTGGTTTTATTTTTTAACCACGCTAGAATTGAACCAGGTAAGAGTTGGTTCAATTCTAGCCTAGTTAAAACCATCCAAAATGAAGTAAAAAAATTGGGCTAGCTTTAACCCAAATTTTCCCAATCACAAAAAGATACTAAACCTGACCTAATTTTAATAGTTTACCAAACAAGGCCTAAATGCCAGCACAAATACATTAATGTATAGGTAAGAAGAATAATTCAATAGCCAATTTTAAAATGGATGTTTGAACAAATGATTATAGTATTAGTGACTGTACTTATGTTGCATTTTTTCAAAGAATTATTACTATAGCATAGGCGGGATAATGCAGCATTATTGAAAAAATATTATTATAGCAATTAAAAAAAATATTACTGTGACAGAGGTGGGATACTGTAGTATTTTTAAAAAATATTGATGTGGCATTTAAAAAATACCGTAGAAATTAAAAAATGGGGTTACTGTAGCAATAAAAAAAGGGGAAGGTCATGCTTCACACAGGGCGCACACTAGTAGTTTATAAAGTAACATAGTGACATATATCGTATCAGGATGCTGGTATTGAAGGAGGAAATATCCTTCCCGTTTACTGCATAATGGACAAGTCACCTCATCCGTGTAATTTCCTATAGAGAATTAGACCTATACATTTTCTTCTTTTTTTATAGGAAACTAGTTTCAGACCCATGCGATGCATGGTTTTGTTAATTATTAAGGTTATAAAAATTTAAAAAATAGACAAATGTTATAACTTTTAAATATATTCCAGAAAAATAAACTATAACTGCTCCCTACTTTTAACATAAGAAAAATCAGCCCGAAATCTAATATACATTGCGAAAATAGGAATTGATGTTCTATACTGAAATATGTTTTAGTTATTAATGTTGGCGCATGTGGCTAAGTCTGGAATAAAACAGATAAATCTGTTAGATAGTTGAAGTGCTATATTTTTAAATCTTTTTCAAATTCAGCTGCTGTGCGTTTATGAAACGTTGTGCTTAAAGCAATATTTGACCTACTCCGGAGCAAGGATCCCAAGACCAAACTGCTGCTAGGAACAGCAGCACAGTACACTGGTGTGCATCGGCCAAGTAATGTCAAGATCTTCTCGATCTTTTAAACCTTTCGATTCAAAACCTTTCGGTTAAAACCTTTCTATTCAGGCAAAGATCTCCTTGATTTGTTAAAACCTTTCGATCAAAACTTTTCGGTTTAGGCAAAGATCTTTCGATCTGAAAAAACCTTTCAGTTAAAACAAAGATCTTTTGATCTGTAAAAACCTTTTGGCTCAGGCTATGTTCTTTCAGGCACAGACTAAAGCTTGCATGCTTTCAAACTCTACAACAGCAGCAAAATAGCTCAATAGATTTAACACTTCAATGTGTTCAAGTATCCACAACAGCTTCCCCAAGAGGCACTATTTATAGGCCTCTAAGGCTAGTTGAAGGGTGACAAACAGTCATAAATATGACTATTACAAATTATAATGGTAATTATGATTGTAACAACAAATAAATTGATTGTTGTAACTGCTACATGCAGGCTTAATTGCTGCATGTAGTAACACCAGAACGTGAGGTTCGCATTTCTACACAATGCGAGGGTCGCATCAAGACTCGTGAACGCGAGGGTCTTGTTCTCTCTCTCTCACAAACACAAGGGTCACACCTTGTGTGAATGCGAGAGTCGTGTTCCCTTGCTGCAAGGCAGCCTGAGGTAGCCTGCGTGGCGGCCACAGTGGCAGCCAATATAGCGCCACCTAGCCCCGATTTCTTCGTACAAAGTGTAAAGTGCGCCTTACAAAGCACCACTTAGCGCCTTAGCCCGATTAGCCCCCACTGACCCACGACTCACTGGCCCATGGCCCACGGTCCACTAGAACTGATGAGAGATTAATTGAATAAAAATAATTCTCAACTTGTCGTTAGCAAGCCTCGAATACAGGACATTTTGAAACACCTAAACTTTAACTTTCCTCTACGCTGCTAATAATTTCTAAAAAATATCAGTAATTAATAAATACATGGTTTAAAAACTTATTTTTGGAAAGTGGTTTTGACCAAAAAATCCAATAATTCCCCATAAGTTTTTAAACTTGTGTTGTGTAACGGTGCTGTTATTTCAATCGTTGTGCATAATGTAGATGTCGCAAGGACTTGAATCCTCTTTAGACCAACTAAATAAAAGATAGATGCATGGTGTCGTAGAGACTTAAACCAACACATGTATAAAAATTCAGCGATCACACAAGATTAAACTCATCTGTGGTAGTTTTCACTTTGAACCACACTTGTCTTTGTCTTTGCCTTTGCCTTGCACATTTTTGGCCCAGTGCATGTCCTGTTTTCTGCTAGGGCTCTAGGTATCTTTTCATAAGACATCATAGGAGACGGCCAAATCTGCACCTAAGCATAGGTGAGTTCTTTAGGCATATATCAAACATCCCACATTCGAGATGCTTTGAACTCATTAAGAGCCTGTTTGGATTTGTAGGCGGTGAAGGAAAGTTAAGAGAAACTAGGTGAGAGAATGGAAGGGAAGGGAAGGGAGTTTCCTTCCCTTTGCTTACACCCCAATTTGGGGGGTAACAAATTTTATACTATTAGGGGGTAAACCAAGGGGAACTAGGGTGAATATTTTTCACCTCCTAAATGTTCCCAAACAAGATGAATGGAGGTGAATGATTCCCCTAACTTTCCTTCACCCTTATTCCCCTTAATCCAAACAAGCCCTAAGGCTTAAAAGCCATCCTCTCTCATGATAGGATTCTAGTTGAGTCGTTTAGGCATGTTTCCTATCTAACACCTCGTATCTGAAATTCTTTGGACTCATTAAGGCTTAACAGCCATCCCCTTTACATGATAAGATCATCGGTGAGTCCTTTAGGCATGTTACATATCTAACAGACCGCATCCAAAATGCTTTGGACTCATTAAGGCTTAATAATCATCCTCTATACCATGATAGGATTTCACTTACAAAGCTTACTTGACTTTTAAACCAATCATTTTGTTATTAGCAGCATAAGCTTTGAACTAATAACTTGATGCAAATGGTAAGTATTTGTAAGACTTACCAAACTTTACAAATCTTACTTAACTTTTGAACCAATTATCTTATCATTAGTAGCATAAGCTTTGAACTAATAATTTGATGTACATGGTAAGTATTTGTAAGACTCACAAAACTTTGAGACTTATTCCAGCAGACGTCCTTTCGACTATGTCTTTTTTCAGCCCTTTAGTCAAAGGATCAGCCACATTCTCTGAAGACCGGACGCTAATCACAGTGATGACTCCTTAGCAAATGAGTTCTCTCAAATAGCCATGCTTTAGACGAATGGTACACTTCTTTCCATTGAACATCGAGTTCACTTCCACAGCACTCGCTGTCTGATTATCACAATAGATAGTAATTGCGCCTTATAATTCTGTCAATGGAAGGTCACGAAGAAAAAAGCTGAGCCATACAGCTTCATATGGAATAAAACAGATAAATCTGTTAGATAGTTAAGGTGCTATATTTTTTAAACTTTTTCAAGTTTAGCTGTTGATAATCACATTTTATTACAATTTTATACCCTCATTATCTATTTTATATGAATAAATCTACCACTAATAATTATTTTTATCTTTTAATTGCAGTTTAATAAAGAATAAATCTCAAACTCCAATCTCTCAACAAAAACCCGTTGATTAAATGAAGAAATGCATCAAGAAGCCCATTGGAAAATTAAATTTCCAATTTATCCAAAAGCCCAAAAAGAAGAAGTAAAGCCCATGAAGCAATGAAGCTAAAAATGCCAAGGAATTGCCAAAAAAATGCCAAAAGCCCAAATACCAAGCCCACAAGTCCATAGAAGAAAAGAAGATGCGGGCTGAAAAAGAAGAGATCTACACATCGATGCCAGCATCGATGGGGGCATCGATGCCAGCATCGATACCCCTATCGATGCTGGCATCGATACCCTGGGCAGTTTGTTATGAATCTATGGCTGAAAATTAATGTTTTGGATAAGATTTTAATCCAATGGCTCTCATTCACTGATGTTAACTATAAATAGGGGTAGAGAGTGAGGGGTTAGAGGTGTGAAAATTTTTGTAACTCTTTTTTGGAGAAGAGGGCTATTCTTAATTGAGAAGGCCTTCCAAAATTATAACTTTTTGTTGTAATTAATAATAATAATTTTTTCACCACTTTAAATTTTTCTCTTCTTCTCTTTGTTGGATGATGAAGATGAAGATGAAGATGGAGAATTATTTGAAGGTTTGCATTTCTTTTCTTTTTCACTTTTATTGCTTATTAGTTTAGATTTATTTCTATGCTTATAGTTAGATTTTATTTTCTTGTTAAATAGCCAAGAGGCTAGAACCCTCTTGCCTTAGATTTATTTCATGCTTATAGAGTAGATTTATTTTATTGCATTTAATTCTTGCAATTTTATTTTATAGTTTAGATTTTGTAATTTATTTTGTAGTTAGATTTTAATTTCTTATACTATTCACCTTGAGACTAGAACCCTCTTGGATTTAGTTTTTCTTTTTGTTTATTTTTATTTTGTTTGATTCGCCTTTAGGCTAGAACCCTCTAGGGAATCAGCCTTTTCTAAGAAGTGGGTTTAATTGTAGATTGCCCATATCTATAATTGAATCCACCATCTTTAATTTCTTGCATTTTCTTTTATTCTAGAATTTTGTTCTTCATTCTTGATTTTTTATTTGTTTCTTGATTTTATTCATTTTTTTCCTTCTCACCTTATTGATCATAATCATTCTTTTTCAAATCCACTCTCACTTACACTTTGCACCTATTTACACACCATTTTTACTCTCTCAATCTCTTCACAATCACATTCACTCATCAATCTTATTTGTCACGCACACAACATAAGAACTGATTTTATATTTTCTCCTACAAAACACCTTCCTCGTGGGATCCATATCTTAAATACTATAACTTAACACGGTTGTGCACTTGCAACCTTTTTGGTACATGTTTATGCCACATCAGCTGTTGTGCTTTTATGAAATGCTGTGCTTAAGGCAATATTTGGCCTACTCCAGTGTAAGGATCTAAGGCCAAACTGCTTCTAGGAACAGCAGTACAGTACACTGGTGTGTGCCGATCAAGTACTGTCAACATCTCCTCGATCTATAAGACCTTTTGGTCAAGACAAAGATCTCTTCAATCTGTTAAACCTTTCGGTTCAAAACCTTTCGGTTAAAACCTTTCTGTTCAGACAAAGATCTCTTTGATCTGTTAAAACCTTTCGATTCAAAACTTTTCGGTTCAGGCAAAGATCTTTCGATCTGAAAAAACCTTTCGGTTAAAACAAAGATCTTTCGATCTGTAAAAACTTTTTGGTTCATGGCTATATTCCTTCGGGCACATACTAAAGTTTGCACGCTTTCAAACTCTGCAGCAACAGCACAACAACTCAATAGATTTAACACTTTAATGTGTTCAAATATCCACAAGAGCTGCCCTAAGGGGCACTATTATAAGCCTTTAAGGCTAGCTGAAGAGTGACAAACAGTCATAAATATGGTTGTTACAAATCATAATGGCAATTATGATTGTAACAACAAATGAATTGATTGTTATAACTGCATGCAGGCTTAATTGCTACATGTAGTAACGCCTAAACGCGAGTGCAAAGTGCGCCTTACAAAGCGCCACTTAGCACCTCAGCCCGATTAGCCCTGATCCTCGGTTCATTGGTCCACGGCCTAGGACCCACTAGAACTTATGATGTATTAATTGAATAAAAATAATTCGAGGCTTGCAAAGGCTCGAACACGGGACCTTT
Source organism: Asparagus kiusianus (assembly GCA_022839385.1). NCBI lineage: Eukaryota > Viridiplantae > Streptophyta > Magnoliopsida > Asparagales > Asparagaceae > Asparagus > Asparagus kiusianus. The sequence continues at coordinate 16,018 of BQKN01066251.1, forward strand.
TTGAAACACCAAAACTTTAACTTTCCGCTACGCTACTAAGGATCTCTGAAAAATACCAGTAATTAATAAATACGTAGGTTCAAAACTAAATTTTGGAAAGCGGTTTTGACCAAAAAATCCAACAATTACTAGAATATTGTAAAACTACATACTCCTATGTATGTAAGAAAGACAGATCTTTGTATTTTATGCCATTACAACCAAATATGCAAATGTCTCAAATAGAATCAAGAATAAATTATTTATTAATTTATATAGCATGAAGCCACACCAAATGGCAGCATCAATTTTCATCCACGGACATAATATGTCCGTAAAAAAAACCAAGGTTACCCATTCATTAATAAAAATATCTACTATAATCACAATAAGCATGTAAGTTTTTTTAAGAGAGAAAGCACCAATTATATAGATTTGCGAATGTAAAATCCATGAAGTGATATAGTCAACTCAGATAAATTTTTAATAAATAGACTTTCAAGATGACAATACTAAATGAAAGTTTGGCATACCAACTGTCACAAGTTTCGTCTAACTTTCAAATATACAAACTTCAATTTATTCCACGAGTACTTTAATTCACATCTTCAGTTTTCTACCAATAATATAGGAATTTTAGAGGAATTATTTTATGTACTAAACCACTCTAATTTAAAATAGAATCTTCATGTAGTTTCAAGCTTTGTGTATGAGATTATTTCTGTTATTTAGTACATTGTTAACTATGTGTAATCAAAAATCAAAGTACTCTCAACAGATTTTGCAGAAAACCACCAATAAAATTTAAACATTTTGGCATATAACCTGCAAATTTCAAAACTATGACTTTTT